>BRDA01034970.1:0-11706 GCA_036984385.1 Crenuchus spilurus | reverse complement strand
TGCTTGCAGTTAGACATATTAAAGCAAGATGAGAACAGAGTGTCATTTCAGAACAGTAGAACAACCCTCAGTCCACCATAAAGGCTTCGGCTGTTATAACGATAACTTCAGATTGCACACTTTTAGGTGAAAGGAGCATCAAACTTGGGGAGACACACACACACACACACACACACACACACAGAGACAGACAGACAGACAGACAGACAGACAGACAGACAGACAGACAGACAGACAGACAGACAGGGAGAGGGGTGGAGAGAGACAGACAGAGAGAGAAAGAGAGACAGAGAGGGAGAGAGACAGACAGAAATAGAGTGAGAGAGAGGAGGGAGAGAGAAAAAAACTTGAAGAGTGATAGGACAAGCAAGTGAGGGAGTGAGGAAGAGAGAAATGAGAGCAACAGAGACAGACAGAGATAGACTGAGTGAGAGAGCGAGAGGGAGGGAGAGGATGAGAGAGAGGGTGGAGAGAAAGAGAGGGTGAGAAAGAGAGGGTGAGAGAGAGAGAGAGGGTGAGCAAGTGAGAGAGACAGTGAATGAGTGAGAGAGAGGGGGGTGAGTGAGAAAGAGAGAGAGGGTGATGAGAGATAGAGAGAGAGAGTGAAAGAGTGAGAGAGAGGGGGGTGAGTGAGAGAGGGTGAGCGAGAGAGGGTGAGCGAGAAAGAGAGAGAGGGTGAGCGAGAGAGAGAGAGAGAGAGAGAGGGTGAGCGGGTGAGCGAGGGAGAGAGAGAACATATAATGGCACTAAATAAAACCAGGTCAGGTCCTCTGAATTCTCTCAGTTGAAGCTTTGAAGCCCAACAATCGGGGAGTTAATTAGATCCAGAATATGCCTCTCCACTCCAATAACATTGTTTTTGTCAATAGAACTGGATACGATTAAACAAGAACAACGAGAAGGCTCACTCTTCTCCGTCAGTGACACTGTGTGTGGAGAGGTTCTCTAATGAGAGAAGAATACAGGCTCTGGCTAATGCAGGCCACTCTCCAAACAACACCGGCAGCTTTTCACAGACAGCCTCCGTGCCAGGAGACCTCAGGCACTCCTCTGTCAAAGCAATCACTCAGCAATCATTAGTCATCTATGAAACCACACAGAGCACTTAGGGAGACTATAGGTGTACAGAGACATGCAGAAAACTATAGTTCATGATGAGTCACTTGAGTGAAAAGGAGTCTTTAAAATAAAACAGCCAAGCAGTAAGGCTTTGGCTTCACAGTCTGGTCAGTATGTGATGATTCATAGAGCTGCTCCTGGCTGCAGACTGGGGATAGACTGATGAATCGGGCCAATACTTGCCATTTTTAGATTCTTTTTAAACAACAGGCCTGTGCTCGTGAGGCTGACAAACAAACGGAGGCACATTTACAGGCAGCCTGATCAGTGTGGCTGATGTATCAGAAAATACCTTTTTTTTTTTTTTCAATGTTTCAATAAGTTTGACACTTTTTCCACTATTGTATAAATTAAACAGGTTAAATGTGTTTTTGTTTTGCTTTTCTAAGAATAACACTGTCACTAAACACTAAGCAGACTTGCCAACAAAGCACAATATGACCTAAACAAATCATTTTTATTTTATTTGTCTGATATTAGAAGACAGACTGATTTGCATCCTCATGTTGCCCAGCAACAGTATTCACTGTTTATGGACTACATCATGTGGCAGAAGAATATTTTATTGTGAATAATTTTTTTAATGAATTTATGGCTTGAACATTACTGTGTTTTATTATATTTTATTTTGAGTGCCATTTTATAAAATGTTATTTTATACTGTGATTTTATGACAAGGAAGAAAGTTTGTTACTCTGCTTCACACCATACCAAAAACTCCCTTCACCAAAAAACACTTCCCAGTGTTAAAAACACAGTAACAAACAGCCTCTCCTGACTTATTACTTTAACTGATTAAATGGTCCATCACATATGTGTAATTCCAGCCTAATGGAGGCTCTGTAATGGCTCTTCAAGCAAAAGTAAAAACGTTATTCTCAGTTAGAAAGCATCATTTTACAAGCGCTACACTGCTGATGTCAGCAATATCAGCTATACCAGGATCACCAGTAATCTTAGCACTAGAGGACACCTTCAGCAGGAGAACAATGGTTACATTCATTTTTCACCTCATACCAACTGTTAAGCATGGTGGTGGAGGGGCCCAATTTGGATCCGTTTTGCAGCCATACAACCTGGGCACGTTGCAGTCACCGAGTTCACCATGAACTTCTCTCGATAAAGTATTCTAGAGCTAAATGTGAGTCCATTTATCAGACAGCTAACGTTTGGCTGACACTGTGCCATAAAGGATGATGATCTCAAGCACAACAGCAATCTAAAGCAGAATGGGTGAAAAAGGAAAGAATCAAAAAGGCCTAGTTGAAGTCCAAACCTCAACTCAACTGAAATTTGGTAGCAGGACCCTAACAATGTAAACAAATTTCCACAAACCTCAATGAACTGAAGCAACGTTGTAAAGAAGAGCAGGAAAAAATTCCTCCAGAATGATGTAGGAGACTGATAAAGTCGAAGAAAATGACTGCTTGAAGTTATTTAAGTTATACTGCTAAAATGTGTTTCTACAAGCTATTGAGTCACAAGGCGTTCTAACTTTTTAGCTTCATTTCTGTTATATAAACTGTGGACACTGTGGAATCTGTTATTGACACCATATTGAAATTATAGCTGATATTTAAAACTAACAAATTTATATTAACATTGAGAATTTTCCTTCTTCACAGTGCCCTCTGTGGCCACTCAACAATGCCTGTAATGGCCACAAAGTGCCAAAAGGTAACATGAATTTTACATTACAAGATTTACATTTAATAGTTTGTATAAATTGTGACCCCGCCAGGGAAAACCAGGTCAAAGTCATTCTGTTTTTTTCAAAATTTGTTTTTTTCAAATCAACTTTTTTGTGAATTTAAGTTTTGTTTTTGATATCTGAGACTGTTATCTTTCATTTACAGCAATAAAACCAAGTGGCTAAGTTTTGTCGCTAATGTGAGTGACACGATATTGACACAATACCTCAATAAGTTGCCCAGTGACTTTGGCCTGGTTTTCCCTGGTGGGGTCACAATTATTGCTACAGTGTGTATCAGCCACAATCAGCTGCTGATTACTGGCTATCATATCAGACCTGAAAAAGACTGAAATTTCTCCAGATTCCTTGAATTGTTTAATGATGTTATGCACTGTAATGATGTTATGCACTGTATCCATTCCAATCTTTCTTTCAGAACCATTGTTTTTCAACATTTCAATGATTTTCTCATGCATTTGCTGACAATTTGAAGATCTTCTGCCTATCTTTGCTCCTGAAAGTCTCAGTCACCCTTCATACCAAATCATGATTGCAGTCGCCTGTTGACACCACCTGCTTAACATTCAGTTTCCTTACCTCAATACTAGCCATAAACATCTCAACTTTTTGGTATGTTTTACAGGCCAGAAAGTTGACAAGACAAAACATTAAATATCTTGGGTTCATACTGTCTGCAATGACATAAAAGAAAGTAAATGGAACACCGTATGTTCCCTGCTGTCCCAACTCTTTCTGATCTGAGGTTGCAAAATTTCAAGAACTACTTACAGTTTGACATATAATACACATTATGTAGTCCTAGTGTTAATACATGAATAAACTGCATTGTTGAGTAAAAGCTGTAAAAGAAATCTGGTAAATAAAAGGATTAAAAGGAAAGAGGATGTGGATAAACAAAACACATTTTAAAGCACAGACATGGCAGTTATTTAAAGCAGAGAGTGCAGAGGAGACACTTAAGGAGGCCCAGACAAGAGGTGGGGGTTAAACACATCATTAAAAGCAAAACACTTAAACAAGAACAGTTTATTCTGAGGGCGTTCTGCCCACTTTTCCAGGCCTGAAGAGTCTGCTGTAGATCACCACACAATGCCAACAAGCTCCACATATTCACAGCACAGTGATGTGGCAACAAACACAAAAACAATTCAAATAAAATGCCTGAAATCTGCCGTGACGGACTGAGAAAGATGCCCACGTGTGAACTGTCAGCCGAACTGACAGCTGTCAAACACCGAGCCGGAGTCAGAAGTGCATCCATCTCGCTGTGTGGAACGAGGTCGGGCGAGGGGGTGGTGGTGAGGGCATGTCTTCACAGCTCTTAGTTTTCTTCTAAAGATTTATGTGGCATCTGTTATAGCTATTGACATACAACCATGACCTCAAAAAGAGCTGCCTTGTTTTCCCATTTCAGCTGATGGCCAATGATTTGATTCTCTGTCAAGAAAAGATTAAATCCCTGAAATATCGTAGCAATGGAGCCAGCATCGTATGTCGTACATACACACGTATATGGGGATTAAAGGTGGAAAGTGGTTTTTAACCCACTGTTGGGTGGTTACAGATAAACTGTGCTGTGCCAGATGTGTCTGAGTTATGAAGTGAAATCGATGGCTTCATTTATTTGGAAATGCACTTACCAGGTGGCAAGAGCACAGGACATTATTAATGTAGCTGTCATGTAAATTCCACATAAACATGGGAACGAAGAGGAAATGTACAATTTACAAGCATCTCCTCAGTACGATCCACAAAGCGCCTATTCATTCGCCAAGGCCACCCTTTTAATAGAAACAAGGTGGTCAGTGGGGCCTCACGTCATAGTTAGCCTTTCAATAAACAAGTGAATTTACACAGACTCCTCACTAACCTGTCTTGGGATGCAGAATGAATGTAGAATGGAATGTGTATTGCACAAAAACGATAAAACTGAAAAAACTAACTAACTAAAACTAACATAAATAATATGTTTTATACTCATAACATCATATTTCAAGATTTTTTTGCTTTAATGTTGATCAGCATAACTTATACATAATCATCAGAAATACAGAATTTCAGATATATTATAATATGTGATTGTGAGTTTGAGTAAATGACTATTTAAACAGTATAAATACTGTGTATCTCTCAGAGCTACAACTGTCACATTGAAAGTCAGTTTTGTGTTTCATTTGTAAATCAGCTCCTAGAGTCTGGAGGAAGAGTGGAGAGACACACAATCCAAGTGTCTGAAGTCCAGTGTGCAGTTTCTGCAGTCTGTGATGGTTTGAGGTGCTGGTGTTGGTCCACTGTGTCTTATTAAGTCCAAAGTCAACACAGTCATCTACCAGGAGATTTTAGAGCACTTCATGCTTCCATCTGCTGACAAGCTTTATGGAGATGCCCATTTCCTTTTCTGGCAGCTACCCACAATGCCAACACTAATACTGACCATCATAATTTGTGTGCTTCATGTATGGATTGAACTAATCAAATGAAACTTTAAAAATCAAAACTTTTTGATGTATGACTGATTTTAATGTTTGGTAGTTGTGGCTAAAAAAGCCACAGTGTCATTAAAGGTAAAGCAAAGAAGAAAAAAGAGCACATTCCAGATAAAAACAGGCAAACCCCAAGTATAGCAGGGAGAGAACAAAAGTGCAGACCATAAATCAGTGGGTAAGGAGCCAGTGGAGGTGGCAGGCTGAGCTCTGGCCTGTGGCAGAGAATAGAGAGCAGTGCTGCTGTAGATGCTGCTGTTGCTGCTGGCGCCTGGGCAGAGGCCTCCGCTCCCCACATGAGTCATTAACAGGCAGGCAGAACCAAGTGTCCCAGCTTTAAATGCCAGTCTCTAAAAATAAACCCACAAAACTGCAGGCAGGCTAATGTCTCTCCATCAGTATTTCCTTTTCCTGGCACAAGTGCCAACCTTCACACCAACCTGCACAAAGCATTTTCCACAGCAAGGAGGCCTCTTCTCATTGATAACCGTAACACTGCTGGAACTTTCCACCTCTCAGTCTCTTTCGCGCTCTCGTTCTGTGTCTGGCGTTCTCTTCCACACTCTCTGCCTCCTGATTTCTCGACACCTCCTTGTCTCAGGCTTTAGGATTAGGCTAAATGGTTTCATCACCATCTGAGTCTGCACATGAACACTTCACAAGAAATTAGAGAGATGAAAAAGTCTCGGCACGTGATTATACACTATGCCTTCATAATTATCTTCAGAAAGGTGCGGAACACCTCATCTTAATCAATATATGATTACTCTGAATGTTCTCAGATACTAATCTTTCGGCACACTTTTGGGCTTTTCTGTCTCACAAGGTGTAATAAAAAAAGCAGATAAGAAGGGCAGCACAGTGTTGGATATAAGATAAGCTACAGCACATATAATGAAAATAAATGAGAATGCTTGGTAGTCTGTTGTAGTTGTCAGCAGCTGAGACTGTCTTCATGGCTAAATACGGATAAGAGACATTTATATCAACAGTCTATACACAGTAATCAAAGTCCATACATATTTTCAGGATCTCATAACTATGGTTTGGTGTGTCTTACATCAGGTGCAAGAAAAGAACTGCAGTAACTTCAATGGTGTTGTTTTATTAAAAATCTCAAAAAGTGTCCTGAACAGAAAGCTTCTGTAGCAGGATATGTTTTAGTGGCAGCCTAGTAATTTATCAGGGTGATTATTACCGGTGTACGATAACTGGCATCAGACAATTATATTGAAACATGCCAGTAAACAAAAAATGTCTCCTTTACAGACACATCTGCAGGCAGCCATCATCTGCTAAAGAACAATGTTAGAGCTCCCCTTATTGTTAATTTCACCGCTCTACAGATAGATGACATCATGACTGATAAATGTATCCTTTCATCTCAAGTCAACAATTATTTTTTATATTTATATATTTTTAAAAGAGGCAACTGTATAGCATTATGTAACTCCATGTAGTGCTGGGCGATAAAACGATATCGATTTTTTTAACAATAATTTTTCCCTCAATGACGATGATAAGCCAGGACAATAGAATTCGATAAGCATTACCGTTTAACGTCTAAGCAGCTTGACAGTGAGTTCTGACGTGTAATACTGTTGCTTGTTGGCTCCTCCTCACCAGCACTGCCAAAATGCACTGTTGTGTTTAAGACAAGCATGTGATTGGGGGACAGCGTAGTGGGGCCGGGCAAGAGAGCACTGTTTGTGTGAGAAGAAGGGGGGGCTCGCTGTGTGTGTGTGTGAGCCCGAGTGCTAGCATTAGCCTGTTAGCTTGGTTCTCTAGCCTGTTGTTATTTTGACGTGGCTGCAGCCGACAGCTATCATTGTAAGTTTCAGCAATAAAGCAACGACTGAAAACGTCTTTCTCGTCCATCCTTTCAATGCGTCCAGCCGGACGCTATAAACATTTTAATATTTTAAATAGTAACATTTCATGCATTTAGTCTGATGTTTTTAGATAGATGTTGTTTAAAACTATGACAGTGTTAGAAAATTCAATATCGTGATAATTATCGAGATTGATCAATATAGAAAAAATTATCTTGATAAAATGTTGGCTATATCGCGCAGCTCCACCTCCATGCACTGTAAATATCAGCATCGTCCATTTAAAAAAAAACATGCTGGTGGTCCACAAAGACATTACCTCTAAATAAAGATGAAGTAAAGTTACATTGAGGTTAGCAATGGAGTGTGTTAGAATGAGAGAGCATGGATCATCTCAGTATAGAATAAAGGTCTATTTATGATAAATTCTATTTTAATACACACACTTTTATTGAAAGTAAAATGAGTAGAAGGTAGAGTGACCAAGACAGAGAGAGGGACAGACAGAGATGAAGACAGAAAGAGAAACAGAGAGACAGAGAAACAGAGACAGACTCAGACACTGACAGATGGAGAGAGAGACAGAGAGAGACAAAGATAGAGACAGTGAAATCATAGCTGCCTTTCAGGTTTTGTATACTGTGTCGTCCACTTGCACCTGGTGAGCATCAGCCTTGGGTCTGACAACTTGTGAAAGAGAAAAAGGAGCGATGGATGCAACCCTCCTAACACACGTAAAGCAAACATGAAAGATGGGAAAGAACAGGGAGGAGAAAGCGGAGGTGAGAGGAGAGCTTCCGTTGGCAGGCGCTGATAAGCACCGCTGAGGTTATGCAAGGCATTGAACGATGAGATTAATCCAGGCCTGGCGAGGAACGCTGGAGTCAGGGAGGACACTGGGTGTACATACATGGCCCCTTTACGTCTGAATCAGGCCCAGACAGACAGAAGACAGAATGTCTGCAGCCTACATGTGAGAACCTCTTACCCACGGGGCCAAATTCACCATGCTAATGGAGGAGAGGTGGAGAGCGGGTTAATAAAGCTCACTGGGACACCTGCTCCCAGCCATCTACGCTGAGAATCCGTGGAGCCGGGGTGTTTATTTCACACAAGGGGACCCCGACGGATCGCGCGCACAGAGGATTTGGGCTTGAATAACTGTTTTTCAGCACCTAAGTGCGCAGCCGGTGAGGGGCCCCGTTCTCAGAGAGCTTAAGAAGTCCTGCCCAAAAGCAGCAGCTGCCCCAGGACCTTTTCCCCCTCACGGAGGCCCAAGGGATCACGTGGCTCCGCTACAATCAAGAGCCTTTTTAACCATTTAATCATTTAGCAGGGAGAGCGCAACACACACACACACACACACACACACACACAAATCCCCCACTCTCCTCCACAGCTGTCCCTGCACATCCACCCGCCAGAAAAGCAGAGGACATCATTACCCACCGTGAAGCATGCTCAGACACAAACGACGCCTCCATATCCCATGCACCACTCCCACAGGACCCAGCACAATGAAAGTCACAACTTAAGGACATTAGATACCATCCAGCAGGGACACGGCTTACTGTAAAACAGCACTTCTCTACAATAGGAGCATTTAGATATTAGGATGAAGACCTCACAAGAATAAGAATGGTCACATGCACACTGTTCATGATGTCGACTTAAAAGAATTACACACACACACACACAAAAAAAAAACGGCATAAATACTGCCAATCAAATGTTCCCGTCTCAAACACACACAATTAATATTAACATGATTATTAACACTAACATGATCTCATTTATATTCATTTTTATTATTGAGATATTAACACTGTTCCAACCTTGTACTGTACGGTCTGATCCGTAATGGTGTACTTTTTTTGTTCTGACCTATGATTTTAGGAAAAACTTTCAAAATGTTCCCCCATTAAGAATGAATGGAGGTGGAAAATAACACACCCATTCACTTTACTTCTGCTGGACCAACACACAGTGTTTCACATACACTATCTCAGGACTGACCCCCGAGGATAACTTCAATGTTGTTCTGACCCACACTCGTTTGTTTGTCTTTTTTCCCAATCCCTCGTTCCTCCCAGTAAATTCCATTAATGTGTGGCCCTAAACCCAGTTGTTTCCTTTAACCTCCAGAAACCAAACAGCCTGAACTCACTCAGGACAGATTCTCTCTAATCCACACCTGCACTCCTCTATCTGTCCTTTATTTATCCCTCACTACCAACCTTCACTCCTCTATCTGTCCTTTATTCATCCCTCTCTACTGACCTTCACTCCTCTATCTGTCCTTTACTCATCCCTCAGTACTGACCTGCACTCCTCTATCTGTCCTTTATTTATCCCTCACTACTGACCTGCACTCCTCTATCTGTCCTTTATTTATCCCTCACTACCAACCTTCACTCCTCTATCTGTCCTTTATTCATCCCTCACTACTGACCTACACTCCTCTATCTGTCCTTTATTCATCCCTCTCTACTGACCTTCACTCCTCTATCTGTCCTTTACTCATCCCTCAGTACTGACCTGCACTCCTCTATCTGTCCTTTATTTATCCCTCACTACTGACCTGCACTCCTCTATCTGTCCTTTATTTATCCCTCACTACCAATCTTCACTCCTCTATCTGTCCTTTATTCATCCCTCACTACTGACCTACACTCCTCTATCTGTCCTTTATTCATCCCTCTCTACTGACCTCCCCTCCTCTACCTATCCTTTATTCATCCCTCACTACTGACCTGCACTCCTCTATCTGTCCTTTATTTATCCCTCACTACTGACCTTCACTCCTCTATCTGTCCTTTATTCATCCGTCACTACTGACCTTCACTCCTCTATCTGTCATTTATTCATCCCTCACTACTGACCTCCCCTCCTCTACCTGTCCTTTATTCATCCCTCACTACTGACCTGCACTCCTCTATCTGTCCTTTATTTATCCCTCACTACTGACCTTCACTCCTCTATCTGTCCTTTATTCATCCCTCACTACTGACCTTCACTCCTCTATCTGTCCTTTACTCATCCCTCAGTACTGACCTGCACTCCTCTATCTGTCCTTTACTCATCCCTCAGTACCGACCTGCACTCCTCTATCTGTCCTGAATTCATCCCTCAGTACCGACCTGCACTCCTCTATCTGTCCTGAATTCATCCATCACTACCGACCTACACTCCTCTACCTATCCTTTATTCATCCCTCACTACCAACCTTCACTCCTCTATCTGTCCTTCCTTTATCCCTCACTACTGACCCTCACTCCTCTATCTGTCCTTTATTCATCCCTCACTACTGACCCACACTCCTCTATCTGTCCTTTATTCATCCCTCACTACTGACCCGCACTCCTCTATCTGTCCTTTATTCATCCCTCACTACTGACCCGCACTCCTCTATGTGTCCTTTATTCATCCCTCACTACTGACCTTCACTCCTCTATATGTCCTTTATTCATCCATCACTACTGACCTACACTCCTCTATCTGTCCTTTATTCATCCCTCACTACTGACCTACTTTCCTCTATCTGTCCTTCATTCATCCCTCACTACTAACCTATACTCCTCTATCTGTCCTTCATTCATCCCTCACTACTGACATAGACTCCTCTATCTGTCCTTTTTTCATCACTCATTCCTTCCAGTAACCACTTATTAACATCTCAGCAACCACACAGCAACAGCCTAGCTACTGACTGGGAACTACCTAAGCTATCAGCTGCAACACCATAGCAAACCAACTGGGATACCATAGCAACTGCCTAACAACCAGCTAGCAACATCCTAGTAACCATTAAGCAACATCATGGCAACTGCCTGAAATACCATATGAATCACCTCGTCACATTGTAGCATCCATCTAGTGTGCACTTAGCAAGACCACAGAAACCAGCTGGCAACCACTCAACAACACCATAGCAACCACTTAGTAAAAACAGTCTAGCAACCACCTGGATGTAGAAATCACTTTAGGTGTGCAACCATTCTGAGTTTCCAAGAAAAAACTTAGAATTGGTAATCGTAAATTATTTATGAACCAATTTACTGTCAAATAAAATTCCATAATTATGACTACTATTAGATCATGCTAAAGTTAGAGGTTTTTTTCCTTTAACCCTTAGCAGTGACCGAACATGCTGAGTCTGGTTCAAGAGAGCAAGTATTGCTGATCATCACTGTTAACTTGAGGTGAAAGAGTTTGCTTGAGACATGTGATTACATGAAGCAAAAAAAAAAAAAAAAAAGTCAGAATAATATAAATTGCATACAATCTATAAAATTGCATAGCTTGAAAAATAAAAATTAAAAAAATCAATTAACCCACATATTTTTTTGATGTAAATAGTTGTATGTAGCTTTATTGTATGTATATTAATATTACATTTATATATTACATTTATACAGTCATGGCCTAAAGTGTTGGCACACCTGAATTCCAAAAATGGGTCGGACAAAATTATTGGCACCCTCAACTTAATATTTGGTTGCACACCCTTTGGAAAAAATAACTGAAATCAATCGGTTCCTATAACCATCAACAAGCT
>BRDA01034967.1:0-28040 GCA_036984385.1 Crenuchus spilurus | reverse complement strand
TTTATTAATTTATACTTTTGTCATGTTTGGTCCTCAATTTATTTATTTATTTATTTATTCATTCATTTATTTATTTATTTATTTATTCATTCATTCATTTATTTATACATTTATTTATTTATTTATTTATACTTTTGTCATTTTTGGTCCTCCATACAACTGATGTCTCAAACACATTAAGAGGCAAGAAATGCAAGTCATGAACTCTTCACAAGACACAGCTGTTAACTGAAAGCCATTCCAGGTGACTACCTCATAAAGCTGACTGAGAAAATGCCAAGAAAGCTGCATCTAAGCAAGAGGTGCGTACTGTGAAGAATGTAAAATATAAACATATTCTGGTTTGTTTACTTGTTTGTTTACTAAATAATTACAGATGTGTTTACTCATAGTTTAGATGACGTTAGTATTAATCTACAATGCAGAACATTTTTAAATAATTAAAAATCTGTGAATGTCCAGAAGGTGTACAAACTTTTGACTTGTTCTGTATATATGCATATATATTCACCACAGTCTTCACTATACTCTACAGGTGTGTAACAGGGACACCGGGGTGACACTGAGCTTTACTTTAGCATGTGCCTAGGTGTTAATGATAGATGGTAAATATGGTTTTGTTTAGCTTGGTCTGAGAAAGTCTTGGAATGTTTGAGCAGTGAAATCACTCAAGTGTGTTGGCAGAATGGCATAGTGACAAAATGTTTTTTTAACATGATGTCACTGTAAAGCCCTCATCATTTAATTGATGCCATTGTGACATCATAAGTGAAGTGCTCAAAAGAACTTAATTCATGCCATTGTCATCATCAGTAAAGCACAATGTAATGGATGCCAATGTGGCATCAGTAAAGCCTTGGCAGAATTATTTGAGGCCACTGGGACAGCATCACTTCTTCAGACCTGGAAGAGTTAAAAATTCATAGGGGCAGTTTTTATTGAATTAACAGGCCTTTAAGGAGTATTCCCACACATCTAGAAGGATTCATTACCTGAAAGGCCATGTGACAGAGAGTGGGCACCCACTTGTCCTGCATGGGGCCTGCCAGTGTGTAGGTGCGCTGGGTGGTGTTTAGGTAGAAAGCGGCACAGTTTGTGGGACAACTCTCTGCAGGGGCTGGAGTAACGCTCAAACAGTCCACCAGTCGAATCACCCTTTTATCAAGCTTCTTCAGCCCCGAAGGCTTCACAGGGGTCACTCCCCCTCCATCCCGCATGTCATACATCTCTATTCGACCAATCCCAGCACGGCTGTGCTCAAACAGGACCACCCAGGTCTTCCGCCAGATTCTCTACAAGAAACATGAAGAGATGCATCAGTTAGCACTTGAGAAATCAAGGGAATGGCCATGCATTAAACTCTACAGTGTGCGACATCAAACAGCCTGGTTCTGAAGCCTCTCCACTGAGACTGGTTAAGCACTTGAGGTGAACAGCCAAAAAGCGGGCGACATTGGGGAACATTCAGCTCCGCCTGCTCTCACATGCATGATTCATGGCCTTTAAATGCTATCATGCAAATAGAGGCACCTCAGGTGCCAAAACAGCTGCAGCTTTTCCTGTCATCAATAATGCAGCATGTTAATATTACCCCCATGTACACAAGTTCTCACAGATCATCGTGAATAATTTAGCAGTACTTTACGTTTGGTGTAGGAGAACAGTGGGTAAAAACAAATCTACAATAGCATATCAGATTGTAAGCTGTTTGTATGCCTATACAGCAGGAAAACGTGTTCATAACAATTCATAAAGGAAAACTCATTTTTCTTATTCATTACACATCAAGTGATATATTTCAGGCCTTCTTTTACTTTGAATGTTAATGAGATGTCGTATAGCTCATCAAATGACAGTATCTGAAACTCTTATAATATTTCATTTGAAGTTTTTAATTACTATTCAAACAGTATAAATACTGTGAATCCCTTGGTCTAGTTCAGCACACACACACACACACACACACACACACACACTATTGGGGAAAACTCATAACTCGACAGTTCTCTAGATGATCACAGACACCCACAAGAAGGACACTGAAAAGGCTGGCTGTTCACAGAGTGCTGTATCAGACTGTGGTAGGAAAAGGTGCACAAACAAAAGGGGTTTATCACAGCTTTGAGAGAACTGTCAAGAAAAGCTGATTCAAGAGCTCCACAAGGAATCGACTGAGGCTGGTGTTGATGCATCAAGAGCCACCATGCATAGACCGAGAAAATGGTGCCACAACTGCTGCTTTCTTAATATCAAGTCTCTCCTGAACCACAGACAATGTCAGAAGTGTCTTTGCTGGGCTGGAGAACAAAAAACTAGACTCAGTGGTCCAAAGCTCTCTTCATAGGGAAATGAATTTTGCATTTCATTTGGAAATCAAGGTGATAAGAGTCTTGAGGAAGAGCTGAGAGTCACAGAATCCAAGGTGTCTGAAGTCCAGTACTGCAGTCTGTGATGGTTTGGGATGTCATGGGATGTCATCTACTCGTCTACGTTGTTTTATCAAGTCCACAGTCAACTCAATTGATTTTAGAGAACTTCATGTTGATTCGATTTTTGGAGATGCAAAATATCTTTCCCAGCAGGATCTAGCTCCTACCCACAGTGCAAAAACTACTACCAGATGGTTTGCTGACAATGATATTACCAACTTTCTGGACCCTAAACCCATGAACAATCTATGGTGTATTGTCAGGAGGAAGATGAGAAACATGATCCAGCAGTACAGACAAAGCCACTGTGAAATCTACCTGGACTTCAAGATCATCTCAGCAATACTACAAGCTGATTGCCTCAATGCCATGTCAGACTGATGCAGACATTTGTGGTATAGGAGCCCCAACCACAATCAAGTACTGTGTATAAATGTATACTGGTCAGAAGTTGGATATTTCTGTATTGTACATTTCTGTGATCTTATTGGTTATTCTAATCATTTGAGATACTGGATTTCTGATTCTCAATATGTAGAGTATAAGCCATACTGATCATCAATAAAACAAAAGTCTTGAAATGTCATTTTATAGGTGATGAATATTAAACATGACCTCTTTGTTGTTTTCTTTATATTTTTATGATATTCACATTTTTTCAGAGATGCACTTTTTGCAGGTTTTGAAGCGATGGCATATGCTGCCATCCAGATGATATCTTTATCAGGGAACGCCTTGTTTATTTCAGCAAGACAATGCCAAACACATTCTGCACATACAGGTGCGTCTATAAAAATAGAATGTCATCAAAAACTTTATTTGTCATTAATTCAGAACAATAATAGAAACTCATGTTATAGATTCATTACACACAGAGTGTCTATTTCAAGTGTTTATTTATTTTAATGTTGATGATTATGACTGACAGTCAATAAAAACCCAAAAGTCAGAATCTCTAAACATTAAAATAACCATTCATTCATTCATTATCACAGCCGCTTAATCCTTATCAGGGTCGCGGTTAGTCCATTACCCCCTCACTGGGCTCAGGGCAGGGCATTACAGTACATTAAAATATTATATAAGATCAATTTAAAAAAGTGATGTTTAATACATAAAAGTTGTTCTGAAAAGTATGTACAGTATATACACTCAGTACTTGGTCTGAGCTCTTTTTGCATGAATTACTGCATCAGTGCAGTGTGGCATGGAGGTGATCAGTCTGTGGCACTGTTGAGGCACAGGCCAGGTACCGGTCCTGCTGCTGGTTTATGCCCTTACAGCCCTGTCCAGCTCTCCTTATGTAACAGTCAGTGCCCTGGCCTCTCCTCAGTGCTCAAGACTGTGCTGGGAGACAGCATCCTTTTTCGCAATGCCTTGCGCCATCCTGAAGAAGCTGGACTGCCTGTGCAATCTGAGTGGGCTGCAGGTACCACCTCATGCTTGCAGTAATGACAAGAACACTAACAAAACTAGAGAAGGATCAGTCAGGAAGGATAATGAATATTTGTCTGTGGTCACCACTTGCAAAACCATTCTTTTTTTGGGGGGTCGTCTGCATCTCCAGTGCACCTGTCATCACTTCAACTTGCAGCAACTTGAACTTACGCTTCGTAACCGCACAGACATTCCTGAAGCCTAACTGACTGTGTTATACTGTAATGATCAAGTGTTTCCTTACTTTTTCAGCAGCGTCTGAAACATTTTAAGCATTTGAAACAAAAATTACAGCAAAAGACCAACTGTAGCTGAAATCATATATCAAGGATAAAAAACTTCTCCTGAGTTCCTCAATACTTTCTGAATTGTTAAAATAAGGTGATGCAACAAAACAGAAAACTTGCCCATTCCATCTTTTGAATCAACTATATATACAGACCCATTCCAAAAAATTTGAATATCATGGAAAAGTTTAATTTCCATAATTCCACTCAAAAAGTTAAACTTTCATAGATTATAGATTCAGGGCCCACAATTTAAAGAATTTCAAGTATTTATTTGTTTATTTCCACATAATTTGGGCTTCCAGCTCCTAAAACCCACAAAAACAGAATTTTAAAAAATTTGAATACTGTGGAGAAATCAACCCAAACTACTTTCAAACTACTACTAAAAAAGAAATTAGGATCACATCAAATCAGTGAAAACATGGTACTTTCAAAACGATGTGTCAATCTTCAATACTTGTTTGGGTGCGAAGTGGCATTGAGGCAATCAGCCTGTGGCATTGACTGGGAGTCATGGAAGCCCAGATTTCCTTTATGCTTGCTGTCAGCTCTTCTTTGTTGTTGGGTCTGGTGGCCCTCATTTTCCTCTTGACAATACTCCGTAGATTCTCAATGGGGTTTAGGTCCGGCAAGTTGGCTGGCCAGTCAAGCACTGTGATGGCATGGGCATCAAACCAGGTTTTGGTGCTTCTGGCGGCATGGGCAGGGGCCAGGTCCTGCTGGAAGATGAAATCTGCATCTCCATACAGATCCTCAGCAGAAGGAATCATGAAGTCCTCTAAAACATTCTGGTAGACTGTTGAGGTGACCTTGGATTTAAGAAAGCAGAGTTTACCAACACCTGCACCAGACATTGCACCCCAAATCATGACTGACTGTGGATATTTCACACTGGACCTCAAGCAGTTTGGGTTCTGTTCCTCACCCGTCTTCCTCCAAACCCTTGGACCTTGATTCCCGAATGAAAGGCACACTTTACTTTCATCAGAAAAGAGGACCTTGGACCACTGGCCTCTTTAGCTATGAACTTTTGAGGCTTCCCCATCCTATGGAGGGTATCAGTGATGGTCTTCTGGCCAGTTGTTATGTCTGCAGTCTTCCCCATATTGAACTGAACAGTTTAATGACACCTGGGGAAACCTGTGCAGGTGCTTTTAGTTTAGTAGATGATTAGTGTGTCACACTCAGTTTAAAACATTCATGCCCTGCAAAATTTGGGCTGATTTTTCCACAGTATTCTGAGTTTTTGAAATCCTGTTTTCATGGGTTTTATGAGCTGGAAGCCCAAATTATGTGAAAATGAACAAATAAAAAATAAAAAAAAGGAAAATGAGGGCCACCAGACCCAACAACAAAGAAGAGCTGACAGGAAGCATCAAGGAAATCTGGGCTTCCATAACTCCCAGTCAATGCCATAGCCTGACTGCCTCAATGCCACGTCGCACTCAACCAAGTACTGAAGATTGACATATCGTTTTGAAAGTACCTGATTCTGATTGATTTGATGAGATCCTATTTTCTTTTTTTCTGCAAAAACTGAGAAGTAGTTTGGGCTGATTTCTCCACAGTATTCTCATTTTTTTTTATCCTGTTTTCGTGGGTGTTATGAGCTGGAAGCCCAAATTATGTGAAAAGAAATATTTGAAACCGTTTACATTGTGGGCCCTGAATCTATAATCTATGAAAGTTTTAATGGAATTATGTAAATTTATCAACTTTTCCAATTTTTTGGAATGGGTCTGTATATATTATAAAATGTTTTCAATTAAAATGTGTTAAAATGTACATTACAGGCATTTAGCAGACACTCTTATCCTGAGCATCTTACAAAATTGCTTTGCTGTTTCCACAGGATGGATCGCTAGTTAGTGTCCTGAAGACACCTCAAGCTTAAAAGAAACATACAGAAGTCAGTAAGGATGCTGAGATACACAATACTCAATATACACTGAATGACATTAAAGACAGAAGTTTAGTGAGTACAGGATAATATCTCTTGGAAGAGATGGGTCTTCAGTCATCATCTGAAGACAGTAAGTGACTGTTCAGACAGACAGGGGAAGTACCTTCCACCATTTAAGTGTGAGGGCAGAGAAAAGTCTGGATGCTTGTCTTCCATGCTTCTTGAAGGATGGGGGGCAGTCAAGCCAAGCTTGAAACACAAAGGGCTCTTCTAGCAGATCAAGTTTTGACCATCGCCATCAAGTATGGATGAGCTGGTCCATGCTTGGATTTGTAGGCCAACTTCAGAGGCCTGAATCGGATACGGGCAGCTACAGGCAGCCAGTGAAGAGAGCGCAGCAGAGGAGTTACATGACTGTGTTTCAGAACACTGAAGACAAGTCGTGCCGCTGCATTTTGGATTAGTTGGATGGCATGCATAAGGAGACCAGCCAGGAGGGAGGTGCAGTAGTCAAGTTGAGAAATGGAAGGACTGAACACACAAATGTGCCCCCTCTCTGGAGAGGAAAGTTTGAAATGTCTGGATGTTGTGGAAGAGAAATCTGCATGACTGCGTCAGCTTTGCAACATGAGTCGAAAACAACAGTTCATCATCTATATTACTCCAAGGCTTCATGCTTCTGGAGATGTAGTGTCCATTTGACCAAAAATGTTTGTACATCATTGCATTCACTTCCATTTTTTGTACATCAATACAAACGTAAATATATATATATTTAAGGTTTTAGCACACATTCCTTAAAACATGAAAAACTATATTCACCTTAAACTCTCACTTCTGCAACCTTCCTAAAGAAAGCATCATGTCGACTAAAAGCATAGGTACAGATTAGCTATTACTATAAAGAATTAAAGACAGAGAACATCCTCAAAACCTGAATGTCTAAAGAGTAGAAATTGGAATTAAATGTATGAGACTAACCACTGACCAATGTGTAACTTGCAAAGAGGACAAGTGCATGACTGTGGTTGGCATGGTCAACAAAATCAACCAGCATGGCTACCACACATTCACCCCTTGTGCTGTGTGAAAGGGGGCAATGACAGTCTGGAAAAGACCACTTACACACCAATACAAATGTTTCACCAAAGATGATTAGTCAGAATAATTTAGTGTTGTGTGCAAAAACATGCAATTAGGTCACTTTACTCGATAAATAAATGACAGAAAATAATTAACTGAGCTCTCTCTCCATCTACTTTAATGACTGGTATTTTGAGTTATAAAAAATGCAACAAACACTGTGTGTATCATACAGCTTACAAAAATACTCTGAAACTCAGCAGCAATTCAATTACAATGATGTACTCACCTTTCCAAATTTGACCCCCTGTAAAAACAGGGAACCTTCTTTTGCTACCACATCCATATTACAGCTTCAAATCCTTCAGCTTGAATTCACACTCACACTTAACAGACTCACAGGGGGTGTGGGAAATGTCAGCCTGCGTCACAGAAAAGTGGCCAAAAATTATTTCGCGAGTTTCCGCTACACCAGTAAACTCACAGTGCACGCACATTGCGCCATGCTCCAGCTAACAAGCTTGCACATCTCTTCTTGATGATCAGCTTGGTCAAAACAAACATCACTGCAATAAAATATGAAAAGAAAAAAACATACTGTTCTCTGCAATATCTTAAGTGTGTACACTAAAATAAGCATTTTCAATTAAGACCTGTTCACTGGTCAACCCAAAGCTGAACATTTAACTTCATCTTATTAAGCATAGCAAACCGGATCTCTATAAACACAAAGCATGAGCTGCCATGCATTTGCATTTTAATGACATCATGAGACCTGTACTAGTAAGCTAAAGCAGAGGTGGCTTAGAATAGGAACATTTTCTGAACACTTCACTTGGACTGTGGGTACAGGAAGGAAATGCATATTAAATAGAAAAAAACAGCTTTTAAAAAATAACTCTTAATGGTTTTAATATCTACAGACATGTTGACAAAAAGCACAATATATCACAATACATCACATCTCTTCCACCTCACATGCACAGAAATTGGGGAATACTTCAACATATCATTCACTTCTTTACATGTTTGCAAGTGTGCACTAAAGTGAAACTCCGTGGTGTAAAATGTCGCAGGTTTAATAACCTGAAGACAGCAAAAGTCATTCACTGTCCATGAAGTAACAGAGTGCAGGCAGCAGCCAAAGCATCAGAAGTCCATAGAGCTGTTGGCCAAGTAGTCTCTGCGGCTGATGTTCGTGACCTGCTTGGTTTGCATTGCCTCCAGTTTGGGACAGTCAGTGATACGATGACCCAAACCACCGCAGAACGCACAGCCTCTTTCACCTTTATGAAAACAAAGATAAGGAAACAGCAAGTCACACATGACATTCAAGAGTGCAGTGAAAGAAGAAAAGCACAAGTGGATTTATGTCTGTCTGTCCTTTAATCATGAAATGGTCACTCAGTGTAAACAGAGAGAGAAAAAACTATGGTTACCAAGGTTACGGCATCAAAACAGTTTTTGAAAGACACATGGAGTCAGTTGAAAGGAGGGCTGTCAGACAGTTTAAATCAAAAGTGTCATATTTTGTCTGTAATGTCTTAATTCTGTCACTTCTGAAGTGCAAGCCTAAAGCTGTCTTGCTTCCTGTCTGTCCACACACAGTAACATCAAACTGACTACAGACACAGCTCAAGCTCAAATAAACAAGCAGTACTCCCTCTAAAGTTTTAATGTTTAAAGGTTTTTTACATTAGTCAAAATGTTAGTTTTATTTATATTTATTTACGTCAATGTAAGTGATAAAAATTCACATTCTGTTGGCTTCCAGACAAACATTTGACTGTGAAAACCCCAAATATGGAAAACTTAATATAGACAGCTATAACAGCTTAAATAATTGGAAGTGTCTAGAACTGAGATCAGGTGATTATATAATAACGCTAACAGCCCTATTTGAGAGTGGAGTCCAGGGAGACACTAAAAGGACACTACAGGAACTGAATGTTGTAAAACGCTCACCTCCGATGTCCAACATGGCTTCGTCCCCTGTCTGGAGGACCTGCAGAACAGGTGGAACTTTCTGTTTGGCTTCAAGCAGCAATGCCTTCAGATCCATCAGCACGGACTCTTCTGCAGTTGGGAGTAAACAAGACAAGTGGTCACATACAGCAGCTTGTGTAAGGATGAGATGTTATAATGATGTAGCATCATGCAAACCCTGGCTTTTTACCTTTTAAAATGATTTCTTTTTTAAATCTGTAGTTTAATCCTGTTTTAATCATGTTATATTGTAAGTTGATTTACCTCTGTATTTTAATCTGTAAACACTTTGAAAGGCAGAGAAAAGTGCTATGTAAATAAATCTGCCTTGTCTTACTGTACAGTCTGCTCAACCAGGGCACCACTGGGAAAGCCCAGTCAAAGTCTTTTTCCTCCCAAATATGAGTTATATACACATTTGGAAAGAGGAAATAAAAGGAATCCTCACAACATTTCAGCTGATTATCTCTTATACTGTATGAGAAAGCATTCAGAGACAGAATATTGAAACTCAGTTTGTGTCACAAATAGTAACAATTAAGGCATTAATAAATCAGAAACACTTAAAAGTTAACCTAAAAAAATCCAAATCTACCAGAAATTAATATTGAAAGATGGCTAAAGTCACTCTGTTTACATCAGCTGAAGATGTTTGGTGGATGGATACATGAGCTCAAACATTTCTACAGTGAAGAGAAGTAGTTCAGGAGTCGAATGACATCCAACAAGCTTGTGTATCTCTTCAATATAAGTAGTTCTAAATCAGGATTCAAGGGGTCACAGAAGCTTATTTTTAGAGTAAAATCTTTGGTAAAAAGTTAAAAGTTTGCGGAATGGCTTAAAGCATATAAGCAACTTTTTTGGTGAGTTTAAGTTTTGTTTTTGATAAAAACGTATATCTTTCAAACTAATAACATGTTTAATGGAACATAAATGGGAAGAATGATTTCAACATACAGCTCTGGAAAAAACTTAGAGCACTGCAGTTCATGCTTTTAATATTATAGGTCTGTAAAATGAGCAGTGACTTATTCTATACAGCACTGACATTGTCTTCCAAATTAAAAAAAATTAAGTGTTCCCACACATTTTCCATTTCTAAAATTGCATACTCTTCCTAACTAAAATTGAGACTTCTTGACTGAATTTTATGTTTAAAACAGTATATGGGGAAATATTTCTATACTTATCCAGACTTGGAAATTACCCAAATGAAATTACATACATTTTCCTACTGAATACCATCACTTAGAACATTTATTTACAGAAAATCATCATCAACTGGTTTTTAAAGAACCCTGAAAGCTGAAGTGTTTTTTAATTGAATAATGCAAAGAAAACAAGTTTATATTAATACTTATCCAACACAACACTAATGTTTTAAGCTTAGGAAGAGTCCAGAAATCAGTATTTGGTGGAATAAGCCTGACTGATTCATGCTCTCCACCAGTGTTTAAGATTGCTGTTGGGTGACTTTATACACTTCTGTTGCTATATTTCCACACCACTCCATCCCTTAAATAAGAGAGTTGGCAAAATATGAAAGTGAGCCCTTTGTTACTACTTTTGAATAAACTTTTGCTCTTACCGCATCCCTTGTTGATAAACGTTGTGGCTATTCCAGTTTTGCCAGATCGACCTGTTCTACCAATTCTGTGGACTGCGGAACAGATGAATAAAGATAGATTTTTAATTAATTGAGTAAAAAATAAATATAAGCACTCAAAAACATACAGAAACAAAACAATTAACTATCAAGCAAACACTTCCTCCAATACAATAAATCTTCAAACATTCTGATGATGGATCTTACCATAGTTTTCAATTTCTTCAGGCATGTCATAGTTAACCACGTGCTGGATAGCAGGGAAATCCAAACCCTTAGAAGCCACGTCTGTGGCCACCAAAACGTCTTTTTTCCCTTCCTTGAATGCCTCGATGGCTTTCGTTCTCTCCTCTTGGTCTGAAAAGAGCAAGCGGTTATGAGTTTTCCAAGATAGAAAAACAGCAATACACACACGTCAGAAACATTAAGGGATAACGCCTGACTTTAGATTTCATGGGATATCAAGACAATTTGTCAAAATCTAGTATTTAAGCATATTAGACAATATTTAACAATAAATAATTCTTATTATTATTAATATTGTTGTTAATAATCATTTTTAACCCATGTAGGTAACTTTGGAGTACCTTTGCCTCCATGGATAGCAACAGCTTCCACACCTTTCAGGAGCAGATACTCATGAATAGCATCCACGTCTGCTTTCTTCTCCGCAAATATTAACACCTAGAAGTGGGATTTGGGATCATATTTTTTTTTTAAGATTTAAAACATCAAAACAACAAAAAAAAATCTAATTCTGATGTTTGACTCATTATGGAACAACATTTAACTCAAATGGTTTAGCCTGATATCAATGGTCATTCACAGACCTGTATTTGTCACACTAAAAAGGATATATATATATATATATAAATAAACATCTGTATCTGCATCACACTGCCGTGTTTCTGGAGTGTGCACCAGTCTTCCCATGTCAAGAATAGGTTCATTAGAACTATACATGTCCCCTTCTGAGTATCTCCACCCATGGCTTGGATGACTATTATTGCAAAGGTGTGTTACCAAACTCTTTAGCATCATGTTATATCCGTGTGTAGCAACTCACTATATTGTCCCCAGATCCAGGGAAGAGCTGTATGAATAGCTATCAGACTACTTTTCCTCAGATTAAATTCAGTTTTCCTAGGTCAGACTTAAAACTGGCAAAAAAAACCTCCTAAAAAAACTATTATGCTATAATGCTTTGGTCGTTTTGCCCTAGCTAACATGTAGAAGATCAATACCTAATTGGTGTTACTTGCAGCAGTAGTTACAGTGGTATGAAAAAGTTTGGGCACCCCTGACATTTTTCATGATATTCCTTTATAAATCATTGGTTGTTCAGATCAGCAATTTAAGTTAAATACAGTATATCATATAGCAGATAAACACAGTGACATATGAGAAGTGAAATGAAGTTTATAGGAATTACAGAAAGTGTGCAATAATTATTTAAACAAAATTAGGCAGGTGCATAAATTTGGGCACCGCAACAGAAAAATGACATCAATATTTAGTAGAACCTCCTTTTGCAGAAATAACAGCCTCTAAACGCTTCCTATAGCTTCCAATGAGAGTCTGGATTCTGGTTGAAGATTTGACGGTTACTGAGCATGGACAGCCTGCTTTAAATCAAACCACAGATTTTCAGTAATATTCAGGTCTGGGGACTGAGATGGCCATTCCAGAACATTGTACTTGTTCCTCTGCATGAACGCCTTAGCAGATTTTGAGCAGTGTTTAGGGTCGTTGTCTTGTTGAAGTATCCAGCCTCAGCACTTCAACTTCGCCACTGATTCTTCAACATTGTTCTAAAGAAACTGCTGATATTGACTGGAATCCATGCGACACTCAACTTTAACAAGATTCCCAGCACTGGTCACACAGCATGATGGAACCACCACCAAATTTGACTGTGGGTAGCAAATGTTTGTCTTGGAATGCTGTGTTCTTTTGGTCTGGTCTGTGGGTTGACTCTGACTGTTCTCACCGTCCTTCACCTCTGCCTATCTGAGATTTTTCTTGGCCTGCCACTTCGGGCCTTAACTAGAACTGTGGCTGTGGTCTTCCATTTCCTCACCATGTTCCTCACAGTGGAAACTGACCGCTGAAATCTCTGACATACAGTGGGGCAAACATATTTAGTCATCCACTGATTGTGCAAGTTATTCTACTTAAAAAGACGAGAGAGGTCTGTAATTTTCATCATTTGTGGACAGATGTCTTTTATGCAGATGAGGTCAAACAGGTGCCATTAATACAGGTAACGAGTGGAGGACAGCTTCTTAAAGAAAAATTAACAGGTCTGAGAGAGCCAGAAATTTTGCTTGTTTGTGGGTGAACAAATACTTATTTTCCACCATAATTTACAAATAAATTATTTAAAAATCCTACAATGCGATTTCCTGGATTTTTTTAAATTTTGTCTCTCATAGTTGAAGTGTACCTACGATGAAAACTACAGACCTCTCTCATCTTTCTAAGTAGAAGAACTTGCACAATCAGTGGCTGACAATACTTTTTTGCCGCACTGTAGCTTTTTGTATCTTTCCCCTAAACCAATCTTTGTTTTCAGGTCATTTGAGAGTTTTTTGAGGCTCCCATGTTGCCACTCTTCAGAGAAGATGCAAAGAGTAGAAAAACTTGCAATTGGCCACCTTAACTCTTTCTCATAATTGGATTCACCTGTGTAGGTAGGTCAAGGTTCAATCAGCTTAAAAAACAAATTTTGCGTTCCAGTAATTAGTGCTTTTTTGATTAAAGGTAATCAAATCAATAAAATTACAAGGGTGCCCAAATATATGCACCTGCCCAATTTTGTTGAAATAATTATTGTACACTTTCTGTATATCCTATAAACTTCATTTCACTTCTCAAATATCACTGTGTTCATCTGCTATATGATATATATAACTGAAATTGCTATTTAACAACTAATGATTTATAAAAGAGAATCATAAAAATGAACAGGGGTGCCCAAACGTTTTCATACCACTGTAATCCTATGTTTGATGATGTCTGTAAGTTTAACTTCACCTTATTAACACATGAGAATTAAGAGATAAAATAAGTGTTGTTTTCACTTTCTTACTGCTGCTTTTATAGAAATTCACAAGAAGCAAACTGGGTTGTGTATAAAGCAAGTGTTGCCTGACTTGGTACAGTTCATGGTTATTTTTTTGGCTAACTTGCAACTGCACTACTATGACACACAATTATAATCTTATGAGATCACAGCAAAGCTTAATCCTCATTAGCTATAATCTGCATCGACAACCCCACAGAAGACCAGTGTAGGGTAAGCAGCAATATACAGAAACAGACACTTAACCCGACTGTTCTGAAGAGGGTTATTTTTGTAGGGGGAGAATCAGTGATCTGAAACAATTCTGACCATATTTATTTACGCTACCCTAGGTGTACATAACTGACATGAAAGGAAGTTAGTACTACATACTGGAGGTGGCGTCTTCTGTAAGCACTCTAAAAGATACACCATTTTGGCTTCCTCTTTGACGTACTCCACTTCCTGTTGAAAACAATACCAAGCAAGAGATAATGCCGTATAATGCATGAATAATTAGTTAACGTAACATATCAACTCAGAGTACAAAGGTGTTCAAAATTTCTTAACTATAAAATGTCTGAGCTAACCTCTGCATCAAGAAACACTACAACATAGTTTGGACATGATATGCTACATTCACATTACAAGCCATGTTGCTCAAATCAGATTTTTTGCTCAGATCAGATTTGACGATTCACATTCGCAAATGTAAGTGACCTGTATCTGTCTGTAATGTGAACAAATCTGTCCCTAAAACAGCTCACATGCACACATTGATACGTGTATACACGTTGCCTTCTTCACCAACAACAAAAAGCATCATATTTGTGCAGGGTTGCCAGATTTGCAAAAACACAGTTGCCGGTAAAACTTCAGAGTTGGCGGTTTGCAGGGTTTTTGCACTAAATAAAAGAAGAAATTGAATGAGAAAGAAAGATTTGTGTTTTAAAGCTCATTGAAATGTATGTCACTTTAGATTTTGGGCTTGTTTCTGTTTGTGTAGTGCAGGGGTCGGCAACCCTCGGCTCTTTCATCCTTATGCTGCGGCTCCGCGTGCTGTTTTAGTCCCATGCATTTTTACAGTCCAAAAACAGTTACTCTATATTAAAAGGAAAGAGTCGAGCACTAGGACCCAGCAAAAATACAAGCCGCTAAGTCTGAATCTTGTTTCACTTTAGACTGCGCACAAGCTCACCAATTGGCTCTGCTGTTTCTTGCTAACATGTGATTGGCTGTCTCTGCTGTCACTCCATCAAACACGTCTGGACTTGTAAACCAGCATTTTGCAATTTGGCCCACAGTCTGTTCACCTGCCTCTGTAAGTTATCATATTAAGTTATTCATATTAAAAAACATTAACATCTGAATCTGTGTCTGTGTGCATGCGTCTACCAGTCTGTGATAAGCCATTCATTTACATGCCTCCAAGAGTAACTATTATCAAAAGAATCCAGAATTTCTGCTTATTTTTACTCAAAAATTAGGTATAATTATGTGTAAATGAGGTTGGATTGAAGTTGACTATAAAAACTGAATTTGGTGATTATTTTATGCTACATGCTTTTAACAGTTTATTAATATTTAATAATGCATTTATATTTTATTAATGATTAATAGTATTTTTTATTATTCATATTTATGATTAATAGTTATTAGTATATCATTAATAGTAACTAGTATTTATTAATAAAATAAATCATAATATGTAAGTAATGCATGAATATTTATTAATAATTATAATAATAATATAATTTATGTTCAAGCACCATATCAAAATGTTCAAGATGTGTTCATTATATAAATAAAATGTCTATTTCTTTGTAGCACTTCCTGGTTTTCATAAAAATGCACTATAGTTGTTCATACAAAGTGTAGAGATATAAAAACAATATATACAGCGTTGTCTTCATTTTAGATGTCAAAGAGTATTTGTGGCTCCCGGTGTTTTCTTTTCCGTGGAAACTGGGTCCAAATGGCTCTTTGAGTGTTAAAGGTTGCCGACCCCTGGTGTAGTGTGACACTGTTACAAAATCAGTAGGAGGTTTGGGGGATCTTGCAACCCTGTATTAGTGAGACTGATGTTAGTAAAACTGGTAAACAGACGTGTTAGTAGCTGATGTGTGATGGTGTTTAGCTCAGGAGGACAGTAAACAGGTGCTGGACTGTACATGATCAGGTGAAGAAGGTGAATAAATGCCAGCTGACTGCTTTTACTGTTTTTACAGCGACGTGAGTAAACGAGAGCAGCCAACGCTGCCTCACCCTCTACACACGTGTACAAGCAAAAAGACCTGAAATCTGATCTGACCTCACATTCAAGTCACATGTCCACAGATCTGATATCTGATCTAGAACCACATATGAAAGTGACTCAGATCTGATTAGAAAAGATGGGATCTGACGTCCACACAGCCTGAAAACATCAGACCTGAGATACAGTACCAGGCTGAAGTGACTCAGATCTGATCTTTTGCCTTAATGTGAACGTAGCCATAAAGTAGGTTTTCCAAATTACATCATAGAGCAGAGGTGTCTCCAGTCCTGGAGGGATGGCGTCAAGCACAGTTTAGTGATTTCCCTGTTCTGACGCTACAATTCATCCTGCTAATGCCCTGCTGAGTTGAATCAGGTGCGTCTGATCAGGAAGATCACCAAACTCTGCTGGAATCTGGCCCTCCAGGACTGGAGTTTGATACCCCTGTCCTACAGCATCACCGCTCAACATTTCCCTTTAATTCACAATCAAGTATTATTTCACTGTAAATATTTACACGGGTCAAAATGTGTTGATACTTAACGTCTTACTCGGGTGGTGCTATATAATCCCTGTGACAGGTTTTAGAAGGTGTAGTGGTAAGTTTATTAATGGTTTATGCATGTAAAGGTTTTAACCTGAATGACATCCAAGCTAGCGGCTCCAGCTCGACCCACGTTGATGGTGATGGGTTTGACCAATGCACTTTTAGCAAAGTTCTGAATCTTCTTGGGCATGGTGGCACTGAAAAGCAGCGTCTGTCTCTGGCCCTAATCAACAAACACAAGCAATTATTACAAGCAATTGCATGCACTGCAATCTCCTCTACAATTTTATCAGATTTTATATGCCGGTTCCACAATGTCTCCTATATTAACAGAGACAAAGTGACATGCCTGAACCACACAGGGAAACTATTACCTTAAAGTAAGAGAAGATGGTTCTAATGTCTTCCTCAAAACCCATGTCAATCATTCTGTCAGCCTCATCCAGAGCCAGGTAACGGCAGATATCCAAACTCACCATCTTCTTATTCAGCAGATCCATCAGTCTGCCTGGGGTGGCCACCATCATATGTACCCCACTGTAAAATACAGCATTAGCCTGGATTAACATTTGCAAGTAGTGGAACACTGATTAGCTGAATAATCTAAAACTACACTTTTTTTAATAACTGATGGCACCAGCTTCTTTCTGATACAAGACAACATTTCATGTGGTAACTACAACCACTTCCTCCTCAATGATTATTTAGAAAATATAACAGTTTACTGAGTTGCCTAAGACAGGAAAGCACGGTGTCATTGTTAGGAATATGAAGTACAATCAACAAAAGACTAAAATAAAAATGTTTCCTTAACTACACATGCACACTCTTACATGATTCTCAAGAGAACACGCAGAACACCATCCCACTACAAATTCAAAGGAAACAAATTCAATTTAAAGGTGAGCTGGATTTCAGCTTATCACCCCAATGTAAACAAAACTGAATGCCCTGAATTGATATAAAGTTTGATTATTGCAGAGTAAGCTGCTATGTAAACCACAGACTTACTGCTTCACCACTTCCATCTGCTCTTTGACTGACATGCCTCCAATGCACAGTGCACAGCGCAGCTGCGGTGCACCTTCATCTTCCAGCAGCTTGCAATAGTACTCAATGATGCCATGAGTCTGCCTCGCCAGCTCCCTCTACAGGTAAAGAGAGATACAGCAGCAGTCAACATCACGCTTGTTGGAGACTACTAAGGAGTTACAATGTACAAAAACAATTTATAACAATATGCCTCAACACAGAGTGCACACACATCCATAACAGCCACTGTGCTACAAAACAGCAAAATATTTACAATCAAAAAACAATCTAGCTATTCAGAGATTACATAAGATTAACACAGTCATTAATTATGAATAATTATCATTAATTACATACAGAAGGACAGATGATGAGTCCATAAGGTCCCTCTTTTTTGCAGAAGGGCAGTCGTTTCTCCTGTTCCAGACAGAACATGATGATGGGTAAAGTGAACACCAGAGTTTTTCCTGAGCCAGTGAACGCGATGCCAATCATATCTCTTCCAGAAAGACTACATAAAGAGATAGAAACCATTAACTATATGTAGAAACATGCAGGCAGCTATGCAGGATAGAGAAAATAACATTTGGGACTTTTAGGAAGCTACTGGATGATCAGATATTGCATAGTAACATGAACTTACATGGTTGGGATTCCCTGGATCTGAATAGGTGTTGGGTGCACAATTCCTTTCTTCTTCAGGCCTTTCAGAATTGCTACAAACATTCAAGACACTGCAGTTTTAGAGAAAATATACCACGTTTAGAAAAAGAAAACAGCATAAGGGTTTCAGTTTACCTTGAGGGAACTTCATTTCTCTGAAGCTCTTAATAGGAGGAGGTATCCCATCACCCTCCACCAGGATGTGGTACTTCTTCCGCGCCCGCTCGTGTCTTGCTGTTGGCATGTTTAATATGTAGCGGGGAGCTTTCCAGCTTAAGAAAGAAAACCAAAAAAAAAAAGATCACACATTAAATAAGATACTGCTTTGCAAAACATGTGCTTCAAATGTATTTCTGATTTCAGTAATGGTTCTGAACTGGATGGTTCAGCAGCTTATAGTTTGATTTACAATGTACACGGCAGGAGCGCAATTTCCCCTAAATCACTGAGGTTGCAGGAAAATGCATACTTCATATCTTATAATCGTTCAAATAATAATTTAATTGCTACCAAACTTCCGCATAGCAAAACTGTGCATGCCAAAATCACCAGCATTAGCTATTTTAAAGCTGTAACCCATCGCCATGAAATTATCCTGCAAGAAGAATGGCTTAAAATCCCTCTGACCACTGTGCAGGACTTGTATATGACATTCCCAAGACAAATTGATGCTGTATTGGCCACAAAGGGAGGCTCTACACCTACTAATAAATTATTGTGGTCTAAAACCAGCTGTTTCAGTTTCATTGTCTAACCCATGTAGATGACACTTATATAAACATCAGTCCACAGTTCATGTATTTGTGCATCTCAAGGAGCCAAGACCCAAAAAAGGAACACATCCTCATCCAATAGTTTTCCTGTATATGCTCAAAGAATGAAAACATGGACAGAAGGACAGATGTGCAAACATCATTTTATACAGTGGACACATCTAGGATTAGTTACTACCTACATTTGAAAGGTTTACATACACTATATAAACAGACATGGCTTTTTTATCTTAAATCAGACTGCGAGGACACCACATCCTGGTGGTTAGGGATGTAGTCTTGTGATCGGAAGGTCGCTGGTTGGATCCCTGGGCAGATCATGACTGAAGTGCTCTTGAGCAAGGTACCTAACCCCCACCTGCTCCCCAGGTACTGTGGATAGAGATGCCCACCGCTTCGGGCACATGTTCTCACAGCCTACTGTGTGTTTCGTTGCACAGATGAGTTAAATCTGTTGTGTGCATCCACACTGGCAAAAAGTTTAATCTATCTTAAATCAGGAAAAAACTTTCTGGTTTAAGTCAGTTAGGACACCAAAATTATTTGTATTTGCCAAATTACAGAATAAAGAGAGATCTTTTTTACTGTTTAATGCTTTCTAGAAACTCACAAGTTTACATACATTTCCTTATGGGTCTGGTTGCACTGAACTTAAAACTGTATGACTTGTGTCAGATGTTTTGGGTCCTTCCACAACATTCAGAACTGAACTAAACAGAACTGGTGTAACTGAGTCAGGTTTGTAGGCTGCCATGCTCACAGACACCTTTTCAGCTCCATACACTAATTGTCTATGGTATTCAGATCAAGGCTTTGTGATGGCCACTCCATAACACTGACTTTGCTGCCCTTAAGCCACTTTGTGACTAATCTGGCAGTATGCTTAGAACCATTGTCCATTTAGATGACCCCTTTAACTTAATAACTGATGTCTTGAGATGTTGCTTCAATATTTACAGATAATGTTCTTTCCTTATGATGCCACCTATTTTGTGCCTTGCACCAGTCCCTCGTGCAGCAAAACACCCCACAACATGATGCTGCCACCCCTGTACTTCACAGTTCAGATGGTGTTCTTAGGCCTGATAAGTGTACATTTGGGCCTCCAAATGTAACGTTGGTCATTATGGCCAAACAGTTCAATTTTAGTTTCATCAGACGACAGGACATGTCTACAGAAATTAAGGTCTTTGCCCCTGTGTGCATTTGCAAACTGTAATCTGGCTTTTTCATGTGCTTTTAAAATAATGGCTTGTTCCTCACTGAGTGGCCTTTCAGCCCGTGTCAATACAGGACTGTCTTACCACAGCGTCTTTTCATTTTGTTCTGGGGTTGATATGCACATTTTGCACATCTGATGTTCATCTCTGGGACAGAGAACACATACCCTTTACTGAGCAGTGTGATGGATGGACATTACCATCATTTTTATACTTTGCGTATAATTGATTGAACAGATAAATGTGGCAGCTTCAGGCAACTGGAAATTGTATCAGAGGATAAACCAGACTTATGGAAGTCTATAAGTCTCTTCCTGATATCTTGGATGATTTCTCTTAATGGGCTAATTGGCTACCACTACATTGGGAAGGGGATAAAAATGGGCAAAAACCTAGAAATACATTAAAAATAAATAAATAAATAAATAAAAATACATTTGCAGGTGTGCCACCAATTAATGCAAATGTTGTCAAGTAACCTATCAAAAGCTTCCAAAGACTTTATTCTTCAAAAAATCTCTCATCATTCTGGCATTTAGTAAAAAGAAATATTTTGGGTAATCCTTGTACAGTGGATGTAAACTTCTGGTGAAGTGCTTCTTAAACACAGCAAAAACAGGAATCTAATAAAGATGCCATACCTAGTTCTAATAGAGTCTTCATAGGTGATACCTTTGGCCATCTCCTTGACGGACATTAAAGCTGAAACAGACAATGAGAAAAAAGGCATTCTGTACAAATTAATGCTTATAATACAAACATCAACTTCCCAGCAATCAAACGTGGCCATATGTTTGATTAATTACACAGGATTGTGATCGAGATGTATTAATACACAAAAATCTAACGTTTTAACTGTCTATACAGTGGACAAAGTGTACACACTCCTGTTATAATGACTATTTTAAGGTTTTTGTGATGTAAAAATAAATAATTTCCCATTTATTTTCACCTTTTATGTAATTTAGAATTAGTGAAATTTAATTGGAAAAAACAAGTGACATCCTTTAGCAGGAAAAATGATTAAAAAAAACAGAACAAATGAATGTGGTTGCATAAATGTGCCCACCCTGTTTAATAAGAATGTGACTGTATTCCAAATAAAGCAATCACATTCAAACCCCTGTTAAATAGTAGTCAGTACACATTTACTTAGCGACATCAAATTAAACACATCAAAGGGATCTCACTGTGGAAGTGTATCAGTCAGGAGAAGGGTACACAAAAGGCATCGGGTGCAACACACAATACGGTCATTAAGAAGTGAATAAAATATGGCACAAACTCTAATCGAGAAGTGGACATCCCTGCACAACTGATGCAAAGACAAAGTGAATGCATGTTGTAATGTTTTTTTCAGGGGAGACAAAATCACTGACAGAAAAAATCAGTGTCTATACCAGGGGTAGGCAACTCCAGTCCAGCACAGTTTATTGATGTCACTGCTCTGAATTGTTGAACTCTACATTGAAACATGCTAATTGAGTTGAATCAGGTGTGTCTGATCAGGTAGATCACCAAACTGTACAGGAAACCGGCACTCATGGACTGGAGTTGCCTTCCCCTGGTCTATACATTTCAAAGGCTCAAATATTGCACCACACTAATATCTCAATAAAATGAAAATGGAAACATGAGACTCTTAAGCCCTGTAACTTTTCCAAATAAAACTGTCAGGAAAAAAGATGTACAATGTACAATCCCAAAATCAGAAAACACCGAGACAGTATGGAAATGCAAATTAAAAAACAGGTTAACATTTACTTTGACTTTTTTTTCCACTGCAGACAGTGTGAACCCAAAATCTTCTGTTTTTCTGGTCAACTTCATTTCATTTGTTACAATAATAATAATTATACATCCTTTTCTTCATTCGGGCCTGCAACACATTGTATAACCTGCATTAACCACTTTGTAATGTTGTCATTCCTTCCCGCCACACTTAAAACATGTTTGTTTCATTCTTTATGCAAACAGGTCTTAAGGTGTGCAACAGTACAGGTCTGACTTTGACCTTGATGAGCTGATGTTTGATGTTTAGCGTGAGGGGAAAGAGATGCTCGATTACCTGAACAAATAAGATCTGAATAGGCAGTCAGAAAGCTGGATGGATTTCTGACATGTCAAATTTTACTTGTTTCTCTCAAAGTTTCAGCAGCCCTGAGAGCCGATTTAATGAAAAATGAAAATGATTTAACATGAAATTGCTGACACTATCTATTTAGATTTGAGAAGAACAATTAAAATTGTAGCATGATTTAGTCACTCAGTAAAATGGGAATTCAGTATATTGTAGCTGACTAGTAAGCTGTTTGATTTCATTGGTTAAAGACTGTTACAATGAGGTAAACAATAACAAAGCTACTGCGCATGTCTGTTCCTTTGGCTTTTCCGGTGGCACAATTTTTAAATATTCAGCTGTCATAATGACAGCATATTTCTCTCCAGAACACAGAGCAAACATGCTGTAGTCAGAAATGAGTAATAAATGCTCAGACCTCTTTTCCTGATCCTGTAGATAAGCATTTAAGAAGGCAGGTTATTCCTCTAATTTAAAACACTTGCCTGCGGTGACTGTTTATCACTGTCTTGTTGAAGCAGAGTGTTTACACCAGAGAGGCAGTGAAAGCTCACCAGTTTGGACGTAAACAGTTACTTTCTCAGTGGAAAAGTTGGGAATATTTGTTGTAATAGAGAGGGAATCAGTATTGTGTCTGGTGAGGCTGTGTAAAATGTACTCTGTGTGGTTTGTAGCTAAGAAGGAGAAAGATGTTCTGAGCGGACACTGATGGAAGAGTAAGTTAGCTGTCGGTATGAAAAGGGAAGCACGTGTGTTCACCCTTTTTTAGGGTACAGTGAGCGGCTCGTAATGGCCCGATTTATCAGTGCTGTGACTCTCAGATTAGGTGGTGTTTGCAGTCATGTTGCAGCAGTTCTTGTGGCTGTGGAACCGCGTGTTGGGGAACCGCGTGCTGGGGAACCGCGTGCTGGGGAACCGCGTGCTGGGGAACCGCGTGTAAGGGAAGGCTTAAATGTCCCGTCTGTGATGTCAGAACCCTGTATGTGGTTACGTACAGATAAAAAGGTCTGTAAATACAATCCCTCCTACTTATGTTTTGTTGAATGGATTCTTTGTGAACGCTGCTGTGCGTTTGGGCTGTTTATTAAATAAAATATAAAATTGTTGAACCTGCATCGTTCTTATACACTTATCCAAAACCAGTGTCAGGCATTGACTTCTGTAAAACAAGCCTTTTCCTGTTCGCTTTTTTGGAAATCTGTACTTTAATCTGTTAAAGCAAGTTTGTCCATGGCGTCATAGAACATCCAATAACTGAACAACATGATCCTGATTTTTTTATGTCAACATCCTGTCAGTAAATTAACTAAAGTCTCACAAATGTGAGAAGGGAATATAGCTTACGTCCATTTTTGAAACGTTCCACAGAATGGAAGTATCCTAGAAACAGCTACGTCACTTCCTACACTTATGAAAATTCATTTGAAACAGTCTATAGCCAGTTACATGCTAAAAAAAATTGCCTGTGAGTCACAGATTACAAAATGCTTTGGACAACCCAACACACACACACACACACACAACTATTGTTCCTGTCTTCCCAGCCACCTGTGGTTCAATGTAAATATCATCTTTTTTGGTGGAATTTCAGTGCACAGCATGGCACAAGTTAGCAAATCTATGTACCTTCTCAATATACAGTGGTAACCCTACTTACGAGCATCCCTACTAACGAGTATTCAAGGTAACGAGTCGAGATCTCGTAATATTTTTGTTGCAGGTAACGACTAAAATTCCAGCGAACGAGTAACGTAAATTTGTTCAACTATGCCTAACCGCTAGCAGCGCTGTGGTCGTAGCAACTCCTAGATGCTACCGTAGAAGAAAAGGTCAGTCAATAGCCAGCCTACACGAGCACCGTCGGTTTTCCTCTCATTAGTGGCCAACCTACACGAGCGACGTCGTCGTCTCGTTTATGTTTTAAAAAACCCATATAAACACATTATTTAGCATATTAAAGTATACTGTATATTGGCCGGCTGACACGGACTAATCAGTTTTACATGTATTTTTATGGGGAAAATGCATCCAGCTAACGAGCAAACCAGCTAACGAGCTCGGCTCCTGCACGGATTAAACTCGTAAGTAGGGTTACCACTGTATTGGATATGCAGGGCACCATATTCTGCTTAACCAAGTCCTTTTATGCAGACCCATATCACAGCAGGTCAGATAAACGGGCTACTTATGTAGTGTGAGCACATAAATCACAGGCTTTTTCTGTACACAACAAATTAAACATGCAGTGAAAGTTATTTCCAAAGACCATGATTTTAAAAATCACACAATGTATGCCTTGCCCTTTACACACTGAAATTCCTCCAGAGAGACTCTCCAGTGATGACAAAAATATGCAAATGCCCTCCATTCTTTTTTGAGGAACATTGTTTTTAAATAGTTCAATAATTTTCTAACAAACAAAAACTTTTCAGACTGTCCACAAAAGAAATAATAGTCAAAGTAAACGTAAGAGACACTTCAGGTTTTTTGCTTTTTCCATACTGTCCCAACTTTTTCCAACTTGGGGTAAATGTATTACAAAATATATTATAAATATATTAACTTTAAAAATGATATTATTAAGATAAGTATTATAAATATATTCACATCAAATCAAAATGTCCTGAGAACTGAGATACCACAAATCAAATTATGAATTTAGTGAAACATTATGCCGCTAAATTTGAGCAGACCCTGAAACTGACCCTTGAATTTATATTTCAAATTGGGTAGTTTTGACTAAAATTAGAGGGAGAAATGCCTTTATAAACACAAATACAAAGTTGACCCCTTTCCTTCTAACAAATAATGTGAAAGGACATACTGTTATAACCAAGTGACAGCACTCTAATTACCTCGGCTTTCTGCCACACTCTCCAGGATTTTCTCCTCTTCCTTCAGCTGCTTCTCCTTTGCCGACTCCTTTCGAGCTGCAACAAAATATGAGTTCAGAATATGAGACCACATATTAATTGATGAGCCACAAAGGGATTTTAGGAAAGATCCTAATAACAGAAAAAAATGCCTTTAAAAAGCCTAAAACGTTAGAAAAATAAGCCTGTTAGACAGCAGAAACCAAGATGTGCATCATACCCTCTGCTTTCTCCTTAAGGTGCTGATGCTGGTCCAACAAGCTGACATTAGAGCGAGGTCCAAGACCCTCATCTTCATCTTTCTGCTCTCCTCCACTATCTTTTTGCTCCTCTTCTGTCAAACCTTTCCCTCGCAGACGCATTATTTTCTGCATCTAAAATCAAACACATCAGTCAGCATGTTGATACTTGTTACTAACAAATCCATAACATCCTTATGATGAAAGAACTTAAAAGTGATTTATAATAAATAGTAAGAGTATTTTATAATCACATATGTTCATGTATTACCATCTGCTGTTTTCTAATCTTAACAGGAACATAGGGCACATAGTCTTCATCACCAGACGCCTCTGATCCAGACTTTTCCTCTGTGAAGTTTCTCTGTAAAATAAAAATGTGAAAGATTAGAGTTACAACATACAGATTTAAATCACAATCTCAATAACACCATGCTGAGAGTTGTTTAGAAATTAGGCAAAATTATATATTTACAAAGACGGTTGTTACATTTGATATTACAACACAAATTACAATATGCATCATGGAGAATTGTGAGAATGAGCAAAAACGTTAAGCCCGTTTAACTGAGCATTTAGAACTAACGTACTGAACGTTGCTATTAAAGAGATGCTTTAAATGTGCTGAATTCCTGTCTTTATGTTGGGGAATGATTTGATTTCAACAGAAACTTTTAAATGCGATGTCTAGAATACTGGACACCAAATGTCATTCCTCATATTTTTATGTCATTTAAGAATTTAAATGAACACGTACTGTTACAAAACATGTTTAAAGTGTCCAGTTGCATGAGTGAGGAGGATTTGACAAAGTACGACTTACTATGAGCTGTATAACTGCATAAAAGCTCACTGCTACAGGGGGCCTGACAGACAGCGTGAGTTTTGAAAGCTCCTAATATATGGGTCATAATGTGTTCTTAACCACACCTGCTAGTCTTTGAGATCTTGCCTATATTACCTTCTGGCGCTCTTTTTAGGTAGGCTGTTATATACAGTTGTACCAAAGTCAATAACAGTCTGACAATGTTCATATTCTTTGTATTATATAAACCCACACAAAACTAATTTCATTTCTCTACTTCTTTCAATGAGACACAAAATGAGTTAAACACAGTGTCATCTCACATTTGTTAAGCTTTAGAAATAAAACTGCATGCAAAAACTGTAATGAGAAGTGTGTAACCAACACCTCTGTTTATTCAGTTCTGAGCTCAAAAGTGTTGACTAGAAATGTTTAGTGGTTTTTTTCCACAATATATCAACACATCTGAAAATAGGTTTCTGGAAAGTGTAAATTTAGAGCAGATTTAATCAAAATATAGATTTATGTCACTCTTACTGTTGACACCGTTGATGCTGAGTTTGTGCTGAACAAAAGTGTGTAACACTGAAAAAAAAACGTTAGATGTTTAATTTATTTTTAAAAATGACGGCATGTCAGACTTCATCATAGTGTCTGAAATACCATCAGACTCCAGTGGGTTAAGAGCACCAGGAACACAAGGGAAAGTCTGGTAAAATTAGCTCGCTAGCTAACAGTGTAACACTGGAGGCTAGCTCAGCTATGCTAGCAATCACGCAGATATCATTATTGACACACATTCATGTCAAGACCAAAAAAACACGATTCATTAACCAGGCAGCTGTGCTACCGGACTGAAACTAAAGTTTTCTTACTCGTTCGGAGTATTTTAGTCGTCGTGCTGACGTTAAACACACAGCGACGCTGAGCTAACGTTAGTGACATACCTGAACAAAAGCACTCGGTTAACACACTACTTTAACTTACCTTTCTCTGTCGAGCGTCTACGTCCATTGTGCGCCAAGTTATTTTAATTCTGCCCTTAACTGCCGTAAAATTATATAAAGTTATGTTAAAATGCGGCACCGACGGTCCGGCGCTAATGTTTACAGCACTGAAAAAGGTTGCCAGATCCAGCAGACACATTCATTTCAAAGTCTGTCTAAAACCCTCCCCTCAAAAGCTGAAACTAGACTAGTGCCATGTAGACTAGCCCAAAATGTAATGTCACAGGCGTTTAAAGAAAACAGATGGCAAAAGAAAAACCAACATACATACTCTTAAATCTTCTGTTAATCTTTGTTTTTAATGTACTATTCAAATGTATAATTTTAGTGGCATAATTTATCATTTTAAATAATATTACTAGTATTGGTTTGTCATATTATTATTATTAAAGTAGCTCAAAAACGCACCTCGCGACTTTTATCTTTTCACCAGCGACTGTCCTTACAAATTGAAAAAGAACCAACGGTGTGAAAGTCAAGAATCTGGCAACTCTAACACACTAGCAGTACGGAAAGCGTACAAGGCCACATCGAACCGCGGAACTGAATGTCGTTGTTCAAAGGCAGGAGCCACAGAGGAGATACAAATACAATATCAGAATATTACACCACACACACACACGATAAATATATGTGAGATAAAGGAACTACGCTTACAACATATAGCCTCTGCAGCTCTGTTGTATTTTTTGTTTTGTAACAGTTTCTGTCTGAATCAACATCATGCCCAAATCTTAATTTTTAGA
>BRDA01034962.1:1325-33229 GCA_036984385.1 Crenuchus spilurus | reverse complement strand
ACGACGGCACTCGTGTAGGCTGGCGGCTAAGAAGAGGGAGACCGATGGTGCTCATGTAGGCTGGCGGCTAAGGAGGACAGGCGTACGTGTATGGCATGGTTACACTTATCATATGAAAAGTAAAAGTAAAATGTATCTAACTTTCTTGTTCACTACCTTTTGCTACCTTAGCATCACTTTCACTAACACTTTCACTTTTACTGAACTTTATGCTACTCGTTACTTGGAATTTTACTCGTTACCTAGAACAAAAATATTCAGAGATCTCGACTCGTTACTTGGAATGCTCGTTAGTAGGGATGCTCGTAAGTAGGGTTACCACTGTATTTTCCCATTTTTCACCTCCCAACGTAGTTGCAAGCCAATTAACCCATCTCATCCACTAGATGCTCTCCCCATCACTTTTGCAATGTCCCTGACTCTAGTGTGTGAAGCGGCCACCGCCTCTTTTCTATCTACCACTGATACACCATCACTGGGGAACCAACACGCTTGAAGGACAGTGCAGGATTCCCAGCTCCGAATGGACCAATCAGTAGACGCCTGTGCCAGCGGACACTGTATTGTGAAAGTGATAGGAAGAGAGTGCCATCTACCTGCCTAGACAGAGCACAGAAAATTTTTGCTCTCTCAGGCCCCGGCTGCCCGATGACTGGGATTTGAACTCTGGTCATAGTGTCAGCGTCTTAGCCCGCTGAGTCACTCGGAGGCCTAGAGCCTTTGTACAGTAGGTGTCTCAGAAGGCATCAACAGATTCAAGAGATTCAAGAGTTTTATTCTCATATGCATAGTAAACAAAGTTACACTATACAACGAAATTCTTATTTTGCTAGTCCTCCGCATCACACAATGATAATAGGCATAACAAACAATTAATAGACCAAAATTAAAAATTAAAAGATAACTGTACAACAGTTAAGATTATAAACTATGCCTATTGTAAAAAAAAAAAAAAAGTCACATTTAAGGTGCAAATGTTTATGTAGTAGCAGCAATAAACAGGTGTGGGTGTGTGTATGTATGTAGTGTTAAGTTGAATGAGATGAATGAATTTGAATACAAACAAAGTTGAATACACTGCCAAAACACAGACATCTTGCTGTTAGTTCTTAATGTATCTTCAAGACCAGAACAATAAAAAAATCAACCTTTTATGTAAACACTAGATTTGGATACCATGCTAGCCTGAGTAGGCAGCATTTCTTACCTTTCATACCCATCCTACATGTGGAAACTCAACACCTATTGGACAGGAGCATTTCCGGTGTCAGCGACCTTCCGTAATGTATTTGCATTTGTTCTTTTGCATCTGCAGTGTTTTCTAAATGCTGCATCTCCAACATATTTGCTTCCTCGTTTGTATTTTTGTGCTCAGTTTTTGTTTTCTTCATAAATGATGTTGTGATGTGACTCAGCGGACCACTGTAGTTTGCCATATTGAAAACAATTGTACTGCAACTTCTTAATGCAAGTGCACTCGACTAAGTCCAGCAGGTTTGATGTAAGACCAGAAAGTCTGATGATCTCACTGGTCCAACACACATAGTAAAACTAGTCAAATTTTTAAATTGTCGCCCTGTAGACTCACCAAAGGAGGATGTCTGTTGCCCAGAGCCAATCCAGCACTGGGGAAACTCTGGGAGAGGCCTGCCAAGGCTCCGTTATGAATGGACGAGGAGACAGCACCCAGCAGGCTGTGTACGTCTGAGTGAGTCCCACCAACTGCATGACTGCGCAGCACATGGATGGCCTCCTCCAGACGATCATCCATTTTGTTCTGCTGTTGAAGATAGGAGGGAATATAGCAGATGGTTAGAATAATGCTATAAACAACATATTCTAAAATTAGGGTTTCAATGTTGTATGTTCAAGCAGATTCTCCGCTCACAAGTGCATGTAGTCCACTTTCATAATTAGGTGAAAGAGCTGTCTGGCCAGCAGATCTTGGCCACTGTGAAGCACCTGCAGAAGAGAATGCAAATGTAAGCCAAGCACGATATATGTAACAACCAGTTTGCAGTGCCGTTCCTGGGACAGCAGAGGGCAGTCCAGAGCTTTGTTAAAAGTAACTGCTCATTTACAGTCCAAGCATGTTTTATATTTATATTTATATATATATATTTATATTTATATATATATATATATATATATATATATATATATATATATATATATATGCATGCTCTAGGATCAGGCTGTGCCCATCTACATTATTATCTGTATACAATAGAACAAAAATAAAAAACAAAACTAATCTACGGGGTCACATTCTAGCTAATCCTATGAACTGAACCTACGATCGATGTAATGCTGACAATGCAGGCATAGGTGGAGAGAAACAGTGAGATTGACCTACCTGCAATGCCCTGGGGGGAGCCGACTGGAGTGGAAGGTGTGGAGGGAAAGTTGTTGCTGTTGTGGTCTGATGGGTAGATCTGTGATATATAAACATACTCTCAGTGTATCAAAGCATTTTCATGATGGTAACATCAGTATTATTCTGTGGTCAGGTTGAGGATGACGGCTGGTATGAACGATGGCCAGCAGGATTAGTAACTACAGGGATTAATAATTGTCTTAAATACTATAATAAATCAGCATCAACTGAAATGTCAATTAAGAGTATGTCGGCAGTTTCTAAATGTAACCTGAGGGTCAAACATCTGAGCGCTCGCTCACCGAAGCCAGAGCTTTTCCAATCTCATCACCTGAGCTGCCCGTGGCTGAGCCTCTGCTGGCTGTGAGAAAGAACAAAGACCATAAACATACACATTCCACGTTGTAAAATCAGAAATAAGCTTGTGATCAAACTAATGAATGCTAATTAAATTCACTGGAAAGGATATTCTTACAGCAACAAATGACAAACAATATAAAACCACACATCAGTAAAGCAGGTGTACTATGGGAAAAATAATTAGACCAAAATCAACTTGTGGATAAAGAATAACTTTTTAGATTAAGAGCATTACAAAAGACACAAACATAGGTCAAGTACCCAACACTATACTGCACTGGCACATGTTTGTCTCCTGTATATTTGTATTCAGATATATAATGTATGTATAAGCTCAGGAAACTGAAGATGTTGATGATACAGAACTATGTCCTAAAATCTGAGAGAGATTTAGAAATCATACCCATAATGCTGTCTGCTCCATTAATGGAAGATGTGTGGTTATAAGTTCCAGAGCTTGAGTGGAATCCATTGACATCTGCTCCGTGTAGAGGGTAGTTTTGTGGGGACAGAGGCAGCGGCTGGCGCTTCTACAACAGTATGAGAACATCTCAGTCATAAGACCGTTTCAAAAAACTAAAAAGTTAAAAAGCTACGCAGGAGAGAGGGACTTACCATCCTGTCCTGTGGATTGATGGCAGTGAAGGAGCCTGACTGGCTGATGTGGGATGAGTTGCCCAGCATTGCTGAGTAGCCTGACTGACCTAGTGGTCCAGATGTCCAGGGGTCAGAGGAAGAGTGCAAGCCCTCTGTGTTAACAGAACGAGAGGAAGAATTTCACCTTTAAAGACTAAATTAAAACTTCAGACATTCTAACATCAGTTTCTTTTTAATGAATAAAACTTGGAATGATTGCACACCTTATTTGCTTCATTAAGAATTTTAAAACATGAAACAGTGCTCTCTTAAAAATGCTCACTGAAAAAAATGCCAGCTAACAAGGGCCACCCAGACATAAGAAACCGGGAAGAGAATGAGAGTGAAGAGACAAGCATTCCCAAGTTTGACTTATTTCTCCGAAATGATTCATTTGAACCATTTGTTAAAACAAATCACATCAGATGGCTGAATGCCACCCACTGGTCAACCAAAATCCTGTGCACCTTTGATAGACCTCTGTCTACCATGTGGCCTGTAAAGAAATAAAACTGGGAAACGAGTGCATATACATGTATTTAATAATCAGATTTTAAATCTAATTTCTGCTCCTTTTCCTGAGTATTCAAATTTCCACAAACAGCATACAGTGGAACCTTGACTTACGAGTGACCCAACTTACAAATTTTCAGAGATATGAGCCGTCATTGTGTAATTTTTATTTTGCTTAATGATGCGAGCAGAGATCCGAGTTACGAGCGAACGAGCTGCTGTCACCCGCCACTAGGAGTCACTAGCGAGTGCCAGCATTAGTGCAGAGGAGGAGAGGTGTGAGGTGTATAAATCAGTTAATTTATTTACATTCTCTAATTATTTACAATTTTTTATGCCTTATTTGTTTTTGGACTTAGAGAAAATGTGAGGAAAAATAGGTCTAAATGAGCTCAGTGTTTTTGAATCAATCTGAATAATTTTTCAAATTACTGAATAAACACGGTACCCACGAGATGGCAACAAAACACTGCAACCATCTATACGGCTGAGGAAAGTGATGCTGCAACCATCATCAGGTTGAGGAAATGACCTTAAATACTGTTCTTCTAGATGGTGGAAAAACACACCAGACATTTTACAGAGCTCGCAGATTAAAGTAGTTGTTTCACATTAAATAAATAAATAAATAAATAAATAAATAAATGTTCTCTTTTTTTTTGGGGGGGGGGGGCCTTCTCTACATCTTTAAAGTAAGACCGAGAAAGCTGGAAGAATGGTGGTATTAAAGAAATTAAACCATAAAAACATTTGCCAGTAAAGTGGATCTTTATTTGCAAAATAAACTAAAATCTGTCACACCTTTTCTTCTGTGTTTATTGGCCACTTGTAAAGCCATGAGATTACATTAGAATTCCACTGACCATGTAGAGCCCATCAAAAAGCACACACCTTGCATGTAGAAAGAGCCAGGGTACACAGGACCCGTCTTGGAGCCTGGATATCCAACACTGTCCCGAGGATACTCATCACCAGACGTGGAGGCATAGACCTGGCCCAAAATAAAAATCACACACTGAAGCACCAAACTGCATCTGCACTTCAATTGAACAAGACAATAACAAACTAAACAGTCATATCTGCACAGCTGTGAAAGCTTCAGCGATTCCGCACTCAGGAGGAGAAAATACATTTAAAAATAGGGAAAGAGTTTGTCAAGTACTTTTAGATTTGTATTTATTTATTTCATTATTTATCCTGTTAATGACGTTTGTGAGTGTTTCCGCAGTGCACCCTCAGCTAAAGTGGCAGGGACTGGGAACAGAGCATGCTGGGAAAGGAGCCACAGCCGTGTTGTGGCACAGTCTGTGCATCCTCTCTCTCTCTCTCTCCCCCACGAGCCAAGAGCGAGAGAGGGTGGGCGCGCACAAAAGGGCACCATCTCTCAGAGCTCATCCAAATCAAGCACCCTCAGTGTCTACTGCACTACAGGATCAAGCAAAGCATTCTCCGTCTGCGGCACCCATTTCATCCTGAAATGTGGCCCTTTTTTAGCCCAGAATCGAGACACAGAAGGAATTGCTCTTTGTGCAGTCGTCCATATAGACTTAATTAAAGAAAATATATAAGACATAAAAGTAATGTACAAATAAACATATGCAATGGATGTCATGTAGAGTTACATTTTAAGCACTAAAGTTGTGGATAGTTATGAACCACGTACATAGAAAGTACAATAGGAAATGTGCGCAGTGGCAAAATAACAAGGCTTGTTCATTTACATGCACAATAGCTTGAGACCATGTTCTGAACTGGCCAAAAGAAAAGAATTGGGTGAAATAATCTTCCTGCATGTAAAGCCAAAAGCACTGGCAGTTTTGAGACGAGCCATTTTCGGCTTAATTCTTGCACTCATTGTATTTTTTCAGCACGTCAAACACAAACTGCATACCACCACACGCAAACAAATCATGCTCTGACATGATGGGCCACTATGCACTCCTGCCATGTATGACTGTGTAAAACTGCACACGTGTACGTGTGAACCGGGGGGTCCTTTTAAGCCCAGCGGAGAATTGACAAATCCAGCAAACTGATATTTCTCTTTTTCCTGTAATTTGATTTAACAGGGAGAAGTGGGAAGGGAATGGAGAGATGCACTTCTAATTACAGAGCCATCTGCCTGCTCCTGGAGCCAGTCCAACTCCACAGGCAGCTGGGCTGAAGAGAGGAGAGGGTGGAGGGAGAGAGGGAGGGGAGGAGGAGGAGAGGAGCAAAGGGAAGGGAAGGGGGGGGTGAGAAGCAGTGAGGGGAGAGGTCTTGCTGAAGGAGGGGAAAAAGTGGAGAAAAATAGACTGGCTCGGTCACGTGGAAGCCAGAGAAAAAGAGGTTGCAAAAAGAAAAATGAGACACTTCCTCTGCCCCCCCCCCACAACAACAAAAAAAAACTCAAAAAGACAGATTGTTCTCAAATCTTGTTAAGGTTTTTTGTTTGGGTGTTTGTGTTTTAAAATAAAACCTCACAAGGACAAGGAGGAAACACGTGTATGCGACAAAGGAAAAACTAACAGAGCAGACAAAGGAAAGTAAAGCATCAAACAGAATGTCAAGCAAAAGCCTTGAAAAGGGACAAATGTTGTACAAACTGAGTACACACATATTCAGAAATGATGACCTTAAATTTATTCTGTATAAAAAGGTCAAACACTAAAATCTAATCTCTTGTACTAAGAGCCTATTGTTAATATAAATGACATTACATCTTAATTTTTTAAAGCCAGATGAACTCCTCCCATGTAGCAAAGGTCTGTTATAGATTTAATTACATTCAACTATATATACACACACAGAAGAGAGTACACTTCTGCTATGCTTTAAAAAGTCTTTAAAAAGGACATTTAAAAATGTCCAGGAATCTTCTCTTGTAGCAAGACCTTAAGTCTTACAGCCTTAGAAGACTCAGTGCTGGCATTAAAGTATTACAGCACTGGTGGGATGGGGGATGGTTTGAGCTACAGGAAGTTACCTAGCAGACCCAGCCCAAGTAGAGCTGGGGCTCCAAGAGGGAAGAGGAGGGGGACTTGGGGTCATCAGAAGCTATTAATCTGAGCTTAGACAGGTTAGTGAGGAAGGGGGGAGAAAAAAAAAAAAGAAGAAAGGCAAGAAAGAAAAGAAAAATGGGGTGCAGAAAGTGGACTTGCTACTAGTCTCAAGACCGAAAGAAACAGACATTGTCGTGTGGTCAGGCGTGGGTCAATGAAAGACTGTATAGAATGGGGGAGGGGTGTGTGTGTGTGTGTCTGGAGGACACGTGGTGAGCTCTTTTGGTTTTCGACTAGCACGACAGTTGCAGGGGAGTTGCAGTGGTGCTTGAAAGTTTGTGAACCCTTTAGATGTGTTTGTATTTCTGCATAAATGTGACCTAAAACATCATCAAATGTTCACACAAGTCCTAAAAGTAGATAAAGAGAACCCAGTTAAACAAATGAGATATAATATTATACTTGTTCATTTATTTATTGAGGAAAAAGATCCAGTATGACATTTGTGAGAGACAAAAGTATGTGAACCTCTAGGATTAGCAGTTAGTTTGAAGGTAAAATTAGTCTTTTAAAATAAATTTAAAAATTAATGAGAATGTTTTCAATCAATGTGATGACAATCAGGTGTGAGTGGGCACCCTGTTTTATTTAAAGAACAGGGATCTATCAGAGTCTGCTCTTCACAACATGTTTGTCCTGAGCAATCCTCAGTCGGACAGACTGTGTACAAAAGGAGGAAATTCAAGACCATTGTTACCCTCCTCAGGAGTGTTGACCAACAAAGATCACTCCAAGAGCAAGGCGTGGAAGGCGTTGGAAAAAAAAAAAAAAAAAACACTGCATTCAGCATAAGAACCTTATCTCATCTGTGAAACATGGTGGTGGTAGTATCAGGTTTGGGCCTGTTTTGCTGCATCTGGGTCAGGACGGCTTGTCATCATTGATGAACAATGAATTGTGAATATCAGAGAATTCTAAAGGAAATGTCAGGACATCTGTCCATCAACTGAATCTCAAGAGAAGGTGGGTCATGCAGCAAGACAACGACCCTAAACACACAAGTCGTTCTACCAAAGAATGTTTAAAGAACAGTCACCGGAATTTTATTATTACTTATTGTTTTATTTTATTTTTTTATTATATTAGTTATTGCTGTAATGGGGGTCACACCAGATACTGAAAGCAAAGGTTCACACACTTTTGCCTCTCACAAATATGTCATATTGGATCATTTTCCTCAATAAATAAATGATCAAATATAACATTTTTTGTCTAATTTGTTTAACTGGGTTCTCTTGATTTATTTAAGGACTTGTGTGAAAATCTGATAAATTCTAAAGGGTTCACAAACTTTCAAGCGCCACTGTAAAATGAGGGCCAGATCTCATCAAAGTCCCAAACTTTATTAAAGTCTGGCTCACAGTGAAACAACAGTACATCAAGAGAATTTCTCACTGAATATCTTTATTTATCATTTTTCCCCTTTCCCAATGTGGTAGTCGCCAATTAGCCCAGCCCATTAGTGACTCTCCCCATCACTTTGCACTGTCCCTGACTCTGGGAGGGTGAAGACATGCACACACATCCTCCGTTGCATGTGATACAGCCACCGCCTCTTTTCAAACTACTGCTTGATACACCGTCACTGGGGAAAGTGCAGGGTCTCTAGTTTCAATTGGACCAATCAATCAGTAGACACCTGAGCCAGCGGACATTGCAATGTGTGAGTGATGAGGAGAGAAAGCGCCATCTACCCGCCCAGAGAGAGCACTGACAATTTTGCTCGCTTGGGCCCCGACTGTTGATGGCAAACAGCATGACCGGGATTCAAACTCGTGATCCTCTGGTCATAGTGTCAGTGTCTTAGCCTGCTGAGCCACTCATTCATCATAATCTTTTGATTACTTAAACTATCAAGAGTTCTACAGCATCTTGCTTGTACATCATTTTTTATGTTGTCTACAAGCAGTTTTCACTGCCGACTTTTCTGTAGGAGAAAAAAAAGGCCTTCAATGACTTTGTTTAAATATGTTGCTTCACAACAGGGGTATTTTCTCGTGTCTGCCAGAAGGCATTTATTTATCAATTTTGACTAACATGCAATTCAAAAACGGATGAATTCTGGAAATCTTTCAAGGCCCTGGACCAGAAACTTGCTGTATATAGGCTTTCCCTGGTTAGCTTATGCATGTGCGAAATGCTTACAGAGCACTGCTGAGTGGATCAGCCAATATTCACATGTATTTGCAATCATCTGTCTGATTCAAGTGCAATAAAAGCAATAGATATGCAGCCCTACTACATCACATAGCACTTCGCTGTGGACCCGAGGTTTGGTTTAACAGTGCAAGTGTGTGACTCCTGTCACAAAATTACTGATGCTGAACATGCTCAGTGAGAGCTGTGGGGTGGTTATATGGAGGTGGCCCACGGGGTTATACTTACAGAGGACGGCAGTCCTGGAGGCTTCCGAATCTTTTTTGGCTGAGCATCTGGAGCAGAAAAAGAAAGTTCACAAAGCTGTCAGTTGAAGTTTTACTAGACTGACAGTCAAAGTTTGGGGGACAATTTAAAAAAATCTGATTTAGATTTCCTCATTGTCATGACTTACACCGCAAGAAATAATACCTGCAAAAGTTGTTTGTTGACAAACACTTCACAGCAAGTTAAATACTGTTTACTATGTACTTTCTTAATACATATACAAAAGTTCACAAAACTGGATTTGCTCTTACCGATGTTTCCATCTGGAGGGCGTCTGCGGGGATTGTTTGTGTATGAAGGGTAAAACTGTGAGCTAGACTTTAGCCCTGAGGGTGACATGGCATCGGCATTGGCCAAAACAATGTCTGAGGGCAAGAACCCCGACTACGTAGACAGAAGGGAACACAACAGAACAAAGCCAAGTTTAATCTGGATCTTCAGATGTGATGCAGAAACGTACGTTTTCGCACTGCTTGCTTTATCTTACCTGGGTACCAAATGACGAGTACGGCCCCCTTTCATTCTTTCCTATGAAAGGAAACAAAATACGTGTTAAGTTTACATGCAGTATGATTTTTAAAGCAATACAAACAGTGCTAAGAAAGCAACTGTCTCCTACATTCATATGATTCCATTTTTAGTACGTTTGGAGATGGTGTGTTTAACATACATTTACCAAGTATAGATAAATGTGCCTAAAATTTGTCAGTGGACCATAAATTATACATGTAGAAGATAATATGGTTGAAAAACGCTGGAGAGTTCCTTTAACATAGGCCTGGAAGTGGTGTTTAAAGGTTTCAGTGCTCAACATGAACAGCTCTGTCACACTTTCAGAGACTGCGACCGGTTTCATCTACATCTGTTGTGATTCATTATGTTATGATGTGAAGTTCACCACTCAATAAAAAAAAAACAAAAAAAACATTAAAACATGGGGAGAAAAAGCAAAGCGAGTGGATGGAGGTTCTCTGAGCCCTTCCCCCTAAAGCTGGAGCTGAGCTCTGCTACAAAGAGCCACTGTTGGTCTAAACCCAAGGGAGAGTTTCTGCCTCAGTGGCCTTAGCATCACTGGAACAGACAAACACACACACACACACACACACACACACACACACACACACACACACACACACACACACACACACACACACACACACACACACACACACATATATATAGAGAGAGAGAGAGAAACTCAGGAAGTAAAACTCACCACCGATCCCTGAGCTGAGGAAAGGGGAAGACAGCCCATCATGCTCGCTGTAGTGAGAGCCTTCGACATAACTCTGCAAAAAAATCAGAACGAGGGTTTACTGCTCACATATATTTGCACTTTTAGGGATTTTATTTTTATTATTTGTTCAGTAGCCTGACAATAGCTGACAATTGAAATTTACACCAATTGAGCAATATGATTATAATCATCATGATTAACTACTTCATATTATACTTTTCATGCATCATCACTACTTACAGGATGCAGGTTTCATAACAGAGAGCATATTTTGTCCATCTTAACTGAATTTAGTGCACTTCAATGTGTGAAACACTGAATCACTGCACTCCCTGAATACCGAAAATTGCGTTGAGCATCACAAAATCTCTTAATGATGATTTGATGAATAAAGAGTCCCCAATGAAGGATCCCTCTATTAGAAGTAACTCTTAAGTAGAAGTAAATACGTACCCGTTCCTGACTGAATGAAGGGCTGCCCTGCTCTCCAGCAGCCCAAGGACTGGTACTGCTGCGCTCATCCAAGCCTGTAACACAGAACACCAGGAGAGTAAGCAACAGACTGTAAAGAGAAGCTCAGAGATCCAAGTGGGGAAAATACAAGTTCCTTGTGTGTTTATTCACATGGGCTTCTTTTGACATTTGGTTTGCGTGGAGCTCCGATTACAGAAACTATAGACCCAAAGGCCAAAGCAATGGATCTCATCCCAAGGCGTCACACCACACTAATAACCCATGCCATTCAGCAAGCCTCAACATCCGTGACCATAAAGAGACTGTGCGCTCATTAGAATCTCATTAGGATGAAGAAATTATGGAAAAGGGGTGAAAGAAAAACAACAGATCAAAGAATCGCTGTAATAGCATTAACAGAGGCTTGGCAGTGGAGTCTAATAAGGAGAATAGAAAGAGGTTTCAGCATTTAACATGGACAGCTATGCAGTGCTTTCAGTCACTGCAACCTGCTACACATATAGAAAGCTAGGAGATGCTTCTGAAAACCCAAAAGCACCACGAGAGAATTTTAAAAGTATACAGAGCAGAAATTTCCTCTAAGCCTCTCTTTTCTCTCCCTGTCTTATGCCTTAATGCTCGCAAAGCTCTCTAGAGACACACGGCTTAATTGCATGCTGATTTGCATAATTGTGCATATTAATGCAGTCGCTTTATGAATATTCATATTCTCCTTTTGATTTTTTTTTGAAGGTCTAATTAAAAATGTGTGAGGGAAGAGGGGGTCTCAGCAAGCGTGGCGGCTGAAGGCTGAGCATGAGTGATGAAGCTAACAAAGCAGTGCAAATAGCGACATCCACGCTGACAGCCGTGATCTATGGAGCCTACGCAGGCAGCATGGCAAATGAAGCGGGCACCGACTGGCCTTGTGAAAGAATCCGCCATATAAATTCATTTTAGGTGGGAACATGAAGCAATGGAAAGTCACATTCAGACAGAGTATGAAACGACAGGGATGTCATAAGTAGGTTGAGCTTCACAGGGGGTTGAATTTATGCCTTCGCAGGCAGCTATGGCAGATCTTTGGCAGCTTTATACGAGTTAGTGTTGCCCTATGAAAAAGGTATATATGTAAAAGCAGAACATACATATATTCATTTACAATATGCCATTACAGTAAGGGTGCTTTATTTAGACAGAACATATGCACTGCTAATATGCAGTTAGCTAAACATATTCGCAATATATTGCAACAAATAATCAATAGTGACATGGATAAAGGGTTTGAATTATTATAAACAAAATGACATGAAAACACAAATACCTTGATACATCAAACATCTATAGTTATACTAATCTAGAAATGTGACTGGCTCCAGTGCAAATCTAAGTCATTTGCATATTTTTGCTATGTCTTACCATACTATTCCTAAAGCTGTTAATCTCTAGCAACAATACCTGTTAAAATCCAAAGCCAAAAGGTAAGTGGCACAAAACACTTGAAAAATGTGTATATGAGTGTTAAAATCTGAAAATTAGAAGCTATAGCCAATAGACTGACAGTGAGGTGGCAGTAATACTACACCAAAGTCAACAGGATTGGTGGTAGTACTGGCAGCAAGTGATCACAAGCCAGTGAAGTGTAAAACCAAACTAAAGTTATCACATTCTACACTGAAGGAACCTAAACTGCCTTGCATGGCTAAACATGTAAATGATCAATCTACATCCTTACTAGTAAGCATAAGCTGGCCTTGTGATTGCATAAGCAGAAGTTCAGAAGGGCCCAAATAAAACACTCTCAATTTAGCTAAGCACTGCTGATATACAGGGGGGAAAAACTAAATCCAATTTTGACCAAAAAAAGCATCAGACAGCATCAACCAGCAGCCTCTGAATGTGGCCGAAGCGAAGGTAGAAACCAGCAACAACACTTTGATTTAATTTGTTAAAGTTTTGGTACACCCACTCAAATTTCTTTTAATTATATAAGGTTTTCACAGCAGCTAGAAAAATGCATTTTATAAAATGGATGATTCTGGTCCTAAAATCTGATTGACTGAGCCATGTTCAGAGCCGTTGTAAAATCCACGATAGACCACAGCTCCGACAGCATCCGTATTAATGCGCTACGAGTAGGTACTGGGTAGGTTAACGGTGTAAAGAGATGGACAGAACTGAAGAGAATGAAAAGAAAACAGAAAACATGCTGAAGTTAACAACAGGAAGCTAGAAATATTAGGAAAATGAGGAAATGAAGAAGGCCGTGAAACAGACAGTGTGGACTGTTCGTAGTTTTCAGACAGAAAAACATCGCTGTTGATTTCGAAAAGGTCACCAAAACAGAGCTGAACTACATTCTTTGTCTGTTATACGCTACAGTGAAGAACGGAAAAGGTGAATCATATTGTTTCGGTAGCCATGTTGTTTTACATGCGGGACTGAACAAGTGAGATATCAGAAGCTGTAGATTGATATTTGCCCTCATGTTGCCTGGTAACAGTGTTTACTGTTTGCGGACTATATCGACTTGTGGAAGAATAGTTTATTGTGAATTATTTAATTTATACATTTATGATTTGAACATTGATGTGTTTTAGCATATTTTATTTTGACCACCATTTTATAAAAGCAATAATCCACTTGAGACTGCAATTTTATCACGGGGAAGGAAGTTTTAGGCACTCCATTTCACATCGTACCAAAAACGCCCTACCCCCGTGATAAAATCGCAGTAACGGATGGCCTCTTTCTCTTCTCTTTGCCAAGTTATATTAAATATGTTTGTCATTCATTAAAACAAACATACAACAAATTCTTTATTTTAAATGTGACCCACTTCCTTCACAAAGTGTTACAATGTGGCTAAGGATGCAAAAATTATTTTATCCTTCAAGCAATTTCTTTGATGAACTCCAATTAAGTAATTTTCTGATCTGTCAAAGTTTTGTATGTGCTCTGTGTTATTTATTTTGGGTGAAACTAAAGAGAAAATGTCTGGATTAAGTTCTGTTGTGTTCCAAATCTTTAAACTTGTATAGTACAAGTGAATGGCGAGACTGGCGCTTAAGGGGTTAAGGTATGTGAGTGAACGTTAAGGTGGCAGGGTGTGAAAAAGAGGGAAATGGGCTCTGTCCTGTCCTAATGCTGGCCTCAGCGGGTGACGAGACAGGCAGCTGTGGAGGTGAGTGAGAGGACGCCTGGCCGAGCCCCCTCAGGGTGAAGCTCTCCCAGCGAAGACAGCTCTCCACCAAAACACTGCAGAGGGGGAGCAGGGGTTTAATGCAATTAGCACCCTTCTGAGCACTTTTGTCCTCAGGAACAGATGCAAACTAGGAGGCCATTGCTTCTTCCAAGATGTTTATGTCTCTCAGAACCAACATTCTCAAACAAACCTGAACGTTAGGATGGCATGGCAATCTTGTGTAACTGCTGGGAGATTCACTGTTCACACTGCTCTAGGATGCTCACTTTGGTTCACCTGTTCATCTGGTCTGTCATCTTACTGTAGAACAATGCGACGCTGACTGACAACAGTAGGATGCTTTTGACTGCCAGTTAACTTCACACCAAGGCTCTTCAGATCAGTTCCACTGATGGATGTTCACATAATTCTGGAGATGTGTCATTCTGTTCTTCAAAGCTCACTGAGTGAATCTTGTGTCAGATGCCCCAGTGCCCAGGGCTTGTAAACATCTCATGAAAGCACAGCTGATCTAGGATCAGGTGTTATGCATTTTTGCAGGCTTTTTTCCACTGTGATAAGGAGCAAAACTCACCCTGGACATATACACAAATCTATTTGTTATGAGATTATTGAACAAAACACTAATGCTCTTGATTTTTTACTGCATTTGTTTTTGAATGCAGCGTCTTAAAAGCATTCCGACACAGTGGATCGCTCATTTATCATCCCTTATTGACCATGGACAACTTCTTGAGGGTGAGTCACCTTGGCATCAATATGTAGCTTGCACAACAAGACCTCAAACTGAGAGCACAGTTTGTCCAAGTTCTAAATCTGCCATTTAAGTGAGCCCCAAACTGAGAAACATGTCACTGATCTTCCTCAGAGAGTCCTTTACCATCTTCATCATGGGCTGCTGGGGAGCTCCAGAGATGGTAGGGGGCAAGGAAAGGGGCTTTGTTTCAGAGCATAGCTGTTTCCTGTTAGTCAGTGGGGGGAGAAAGTGCTCTGTTGTTCAAGGAAAGGAGTGTTTTAAACTGTGGGGTGGGGGAATTGTTTGGAGACCATAAGTCCTTCATTTAATCCTTTGTTCTTAGTTTGTTCTCATTCACTGACATGTTTGGAGTGTTGATGAAAAGAAAGAGTCATGACAGAAATGCAAGGACACCTCAAGATTTTAACATAGTTCTAAGGTTGCAGAACTGTGTGATGTGGCCAACCAATGTCAAGTAAACACAAAGGGTGGAAAGCAAAGGTGGTCCAACAAACAAATAGACAATAGGTTCAAAGTAGAGTCCTTAACTTGACCTTTTCACTTATTATTTTGCAACATAAACTGCACCAACAATGCAAATGATGTATGGTATTCTGCCCCTATTTGTGCCTCTTTAACAACAAAGTCAACAACAGACAGAAAGAAACATTTCAATACTGACAGAGGATCTTACCTGAGCCACCAAACTGACTGCTGGCAAGTGTGGTTGGCCTATTCTTCCCATTTGCCACAGGGGGCGCAAACATCTAGAGCCAAAAAAAGATCACAAAAGCAATGTTACAGCTTACAGTATTAATACATCAGTACAGTGCAGATCCTATATCAACAGGTATATTCAAACAATAAAGCAACCAAGATATGTATACATACATAATTGCTGAAAGACAATAATTTGGATGCATTATGCTGCTATAAATCCCATACAATATAATAGAATAATCCAAAATTGAAGGCACAGATACTAAAATTCAAGACAATAGTTGATATTTCTACTTCTATTACATTTTATGTACACATACACACACAAAATACTGGAAATAGCAGATTAATGCATAAGTTTTCTATTTGAATAAGAACTATATCTACAATGACCAACAACAAAATGGGCTATAAACTAATTACAGCCATGACTTGCATCAATTTTTTTAGATCATTTAAGAAAAGCTTATTTATCCATAATGATAGTGTAACCAATAAAAGTTTGTGAAAAGTAGCTTCACACTCCAAAATACATACATACATACCTCAAACACAATACAATCTAATGCATCAAACACTAGTTCTTCACATATAAGCACCACTGATGTAATTAGGTGTTAACTCCTTAAAACCCAGTCTTGTCTCTATACTATATCACATATGCATAGAACAAGATTATGGAGAAGAACAATGTCGCTAAGGAAAAGGGGAAAATATGCTGGAGTATATCCCAGTTGGAAGGCTGAAGGGACTCTTCCAGAGAGCGACAGGTACTAATGTCTTTGCCCTTGCCCTGATCACCGACATGGAGCCCTTGAGCAAGGCAATTAAATTCACCAAAAAATGACCACAAAATGACCATGCATTGCTCCTACTGTGAAGGTTTAAAAGGAAAACTTCCTTCAAAACAGAGCGCAAGGGGCTTCTATATTGGATTCTCCCACTCTGCTCTTGACATGAAACAAAAGCAAAGCATAACTGAGTGTATTATGAAAAAGCACGACAGACCAAAACCCACATTTGGTACCAATAAATTTTGAACCAATTCTCAAATAACTGCCAAAACAGTGATGTACACAAGCCAACACAATCAAATCAACAGCAAATTCCTGGTCATCGCTGCCACCTTACGTTGGTCAGGGCTACGATCTTAGAAAACAGTGTAATAAATGTATTTTTCCAAACCTTTTACAGCACTATAATGTTTTTCTAATAAATAAACTGTATAAAATGTACACCTTACTGCAAACATTGCTGTTTTGCACCTCGATGTAAGTAACATCTATTATATTAGACTTGTTTTATCTATTATCCAAGTAATATCTATTATATTAGATTATATTGAAGCTTTACTTCAATGTAAAGCTTAAGCAGCAAGCACATTGTTTAGTGAGACATTGTTAATGCTATACCTGATCAGATATTTGCATTTTAAACTCTAAAGCCGATGACAGATTTGAGGCCCTAATATATGTAGCTTGTAAATCTCCTGAGTTTAGCCCTGTCTAAGCACTTTTGCTGCAATGAAAAATGTGGAACGACTATAGCAAGAACAGCGAGACTGCAATGTTTTCCTTATTAGGATTCAAAGCTTTGCACCTCCTGACATTACTAAGAAAATGACACTTTTGATCACAGCACATTAGGGGCTCCTGAAATTGACATGCTTGTCAGTTTTTATTTTTTACCGTTGCCAAAATGACCCAGCTTTCAAATATAATCTTATTCCAATAAATGGGTTTAAAAGACAAAAAACAGCAGCTTGACCACCAAGCTCAATCTGAGCATAACAGATCCCACAATGCTTCCACTAAAGCGAGTTTCCAGGTCCAATTCTTTGCCACGGTCTTGTCATGATGCATAAATGTCTCACGTAGCTAGGGGCAAAATTAACGTTTGCATGATGCACTAAAAATGTCTTTGTGTACCTGTCTGGACCTGGAATATACATCTGACAGTTTCATACAACAAAAGCTACTGGTTATGGGTTGAATTCAAGCATTTTAATCTATAAAATGCCATGAAAATAGACTCGAGAACCTCAATCATCATCTCAAGGAATCTGACATTTATGTTTCTGACAGCCAAAACATAGAATACATGAATCATACGCACCCATGCATCTAATTCAATAACTATGCATCAGATTCACAAATATATAAAAATACACAGAAATGATTATGTGCATCAGTTAAATGCACAGACGCAATCAGGTAATTAACTTCTCTAGTGTGGCCTCAACCAAACTCAAAACTCTCTAACCCCGTCAACACCCCACCACCATCACGGCCCACCTCCTGGCCCAACCCCCCACACATTCACTCGTTTTCTTACCGCACTAAAATCCAAGAGGTCGCTGAGTTCCTTATCTGTTTCGACCGCCATTGTGTGGTCCTGCTGCTCGTTCATGCCCCACTGTCTTTAAAGAGCCCTGCAAGAGAACGGTTTAACTGACGTGAGTAAAACTAAACTCTTGAAGAGAATGTCAAAAAGCAAAACTAAGTATCTTCACACAAGCGAGTTGTGTACTTGCAACTGGCTTCAATCGAGAATTTTTTGCTTTTACTTCTGCACTGACCCCCGAGTGACTGCATTACAACCTAACAAGTTAAGTGCACAAAGTCTTCTAACACCCAGAAAACATAATAAACATGAGAAGGAATTGCTAGAGATGAAGTATGTGAATGTTCACTAATGTCTTGTTGTCCAACAACACTGCAACGATCACAATTTCAGGACCACAACTTTGTCGTGAAATAAAAACAAAGCCATTCTCAGAGAACTCAAGCACCAACAGCTCTTGTATTGCAGTAATTACTATTTGTACATAATTAGTCAAGTATATACGCTTTTCTGACTGAATACTTACTTCACCATTAGCAAAACAATACAATCTATAATACATAACATCTGTTTTTGACATCAGCTCCGGCTACAATGTTTACCATGCTTTGGTATCACTCCAGTGTAAAAGTGAGGTCCTTAATAGTCCATTAGAACAAAACTAAAGCGGACAGCTCTTAGGTTTATGTCAAACTAAACGTTGTATTCATCAGGCCAAGCTCAAAATGCTTTAGTGGTGAAAAACAGTCCTCCACACATCCAAGTTCTGGCACTTTAAAACAGGACAGAAAGCCAAAAACGGGAAGGAATTTCTTCTGCCAGTTCCGTGGTCTTCCCTATGAAATGTCTCCATCAAACCCTGTATCTCAGGTCAAGGGCTCTGCCTTTGTAAAGTGGTTCCAACAACAACAATGGTGCTGTAGAAAGATCGAGTATCCATGTGAATGAATGCATGCATCTTCATTTTATGCCATAATGTCCTAATAACAAATGTTTTGTACTTACTTTTGACAAATTTAAAGTTCTGAATAATGAAAGGAACGGTTTATTGACAAAACCCCAAAACAAAGACACTTCCTTTACACCACCGACTGGGAAAGATATCAATATTTGATGCTTCTGTAGTTCTGCATTGAAGTTGCAATGGTAACATAGCTTAAAAGTGTTAAATCTTAATATTAGAAGAGTATATAGACCTCAAACATCTAAAAAATGTGTTGGCTGAAAGGAAAATTGTGTAAAATTACATTTTTGTTTGGAGTCAAGCTGAAATCAGCTGTTGAGCTTACCTACTATCCTCCTTTAACAAAAAGTCAAGGCACTAGCAATGACAAAAAAGGATAGAAAAACAAAAAGACCGTTTCATAACAAAAACTGTTGCTTCAGAAAATAGCAACCAAGCTTACCTGAGTGGAAAAAGAGAGTAAAAAAAGAGGAAGTGCAAACTAGGCATTAAGAAAATAAATATTTTCTCAGTGTAGTGATATTTCTTAACTAATGCCATTTGTGCATAGGCAGGGCGAGCTGCCCAGACTAGAACAATGTAAATATTTATTCCTGGTTGTATACTCATTCTACTATGTTAGCTTCCATTTCTAACAGCAAAGAGGCAATAAACCTTCATTTTCTACCAGTTTGGCCAGGACATTATAAGCATAGCTTACATTAGGACACATTATAGACTTGTAAACAGCGGTTTAGGTTTTTATTCCTTCATACAGACTTGAAGGCGGGGGGCGCGTGCCGTCTTAAACTAAGCAAAAAAAGTCAACTTATTTGATGGAGCCAGGGGAGTAGACAGTGGGGGTTGGGGGGAAGCAAGAGGAATTTCCTGCCAAAAAATGTGCCCATTAGTCATTTAACAACTGGTGAAGAAAAGAACAGACTGAACTTAAGTTTAGTCATGTTGAAGATGCTCACAAATTACTAGCAAAGTGACAGGTCTGCTAGGTCAGAGTACCAGTCAAACAAAGTTAACCTCTAAATCCTTATATTAGTAAAAGGGACAAAAGAGTCACTGGTGTTTCGGTACAATTGATTAGAGGCCACTTCAGCCCTCTACGCAAAACCCCAGCATCCCCCCTCCTCCTCTGTCCATTAGAAAAACTTACTCAAGTTTAACACAACAATAAGTGACTTCACAGCTCAACAAACGGACAGTAAACACAGCAAACCGCACAAAGCAGCAAAACCAGGCTTACTTTTCTCTATCAGATGTTTGACATCCAGTGGCTATGAGGAAAAGGCTGACTTGACTCTTCGCGGGAGGAAAAGCAAAAAAACAACAAACTTGAAGAGATTTGGAAGCTCAGCGCATTGAAAAGCCGTTGGTTCACAGCGAAACGTCTCCTAATCCCGCTTTAAACATCCTTCGATAGAAAAATCCACGTTTAAAAAGGGTAAAAGTAAACAGCCTGTATCCAAAACAGCGTATCCCCTCTTTTTGTTGCTACAATTGAGATGAATTCATTCTTCTAGTAGACATCTTAACCACCTCCATCCACATTGTCAGCAGCAACAACCGTATCCCTCCGCGCGGAAAAGAGGGGCCTCAAACGCCAGCGGTGTCCAGTTTCAAGTGCTCACGGGGAGAGTCTTTGGTCGCCGCGATTTCAAAAGAGAATACAAATATGTCGGTCAGGAAATATGTTTAGTGTGTACTTGGCAATGGCAAAGAGTGGAGAGTTAACAGTAAATTAGCGCCACAGTTGTGGACTATATACCGCGGCGGATGTGGATGTTGGAGGAATAGGCCGCGGTGCTTACAGGAGCAGCATGAGATGGGGAGATAAACCCGCTGGGCACTAGCCAATAGGAGCGCTAGAGAATGTGACGGACAATGTGACGAGCCAATGATCTGTCGCAGATTCGGTTAATGCCCGCCCATGTTCGTGACGCAGGGCCTAAGAGCAGCTTGTGACATCATTTTATTGCTTTGGTTAACGTTGCCTCCCGTGTTAGGAATGTTTTCAGTATAGATTATGTAGTTAAAAAGCACGAGGTGACTATTTTTTCTCTCAAAACCGAGCAGCACGCTGCTTTCTAATTAATTTGAATAAAAGTTTGGTTAAAAGTTTACATCTGTGTGTTAAGTAGCTGCTTGATTCACTGAATTGCTGCGTATATCCTACTGAGACTATACTCTTGGTTGTCAAATGATTGTTAATTTAAACAGAATGTTAGTGAACTGTACAAAGGGTGTAGCATTGTTATAACAAACAAAGACTAAAGTATTTGCTGAAGTTCAAATGTCATTGGGATGTTTTCTCGTGAATGATTAATTCAGGCCCAATTTTGACAGTGAGCACAGAACCATAGTGATCTCTGCCTGTGGCTGATTCATAGAGCTGGACTAGGGGGATCATAACAGAGCAGGGTGGGGGAGGGGCGTGCAGCCTGAGGGCCAGAGAAAGCAAAGCAGAGTGGATGGAGAAGCGGGCTTAGGTACTACAGTTTAGGTAGTGCTCAAATTCAGGTCACAGGATAGTGATCAAATATACTCAGTTAAAATATTTGGTGAGGTTATGGGGACAGATTCAGCTGGATTCCAAAGACAACATGTTATGAAATGTAATAATAGCTTTTTATACCATATTTGTAATTGTAATATAGGTAGGTATATATTATCTTGTTCTTTGATGACATCTTTATATTTTGTAACATTTTTGCTAAGATTCAAAATGTATTAAGTGTATTTCTGGGGACAAAAGACTTTTTCCGACGTTGACTAATTCAAATCAGAGGGGAAGAAAATTGCACGGCTAGCAACCACTGAGAGAATTGAAACTGGTAAATAATAACATGAATCTCCCCTGGGTTAGGAGAGCCTGGGTAAATCGTAATAATTAACCCCGAGGGTGTTGTATGGTGTGCAATGGAACTGCAGGGGTAAGAAGAATAGAACTCATCTACACATACCTTTAGTGTTCCCAATAAATAAAAAAGACTGTACTATTCATCATATAATGATTTCACATTGTCATTTGTCCTAAAATAGAAAATAGGTGATAATAGTGGTATAGTGGTCTGGAGAGCGCAGTGGGGTTTGGGTAAGAACAGCTCGGTTGTCAGTGTTCACTACAGGCCTTGTAAACGCTCCAAGTAGTTTGTAGTAACAGCTGGGCCTGACATGGAGAGCATGCACGAGGGCAACGGGACGGAAGGAGGGAGGGTTGAAATGGACAAAAAGAAAAGAGAGAGAGAATAGAGAACCTGGACTTGAGTATGATGAATTCAGAACAAATTCAGCTGACACAAAGAAATATGCACTGTTATTTTTCCTGTGTTGTGCAATACTGCAGTACAGGTGTATATAAAAAATGGGAAGATACAGAAATGCCACCTTGTTTCTAAAGTGTTTTTTATAATGGACTTTTGAAATCTTTCTGTAGGCATGATAGGAGTCATTATCTGAGAGAGTGACTCTACTGAGCCCTTCTTTTTTCCTTCCAGCCATCCTCCACCCTCTGTCTGTAATTAACACCAGATGTAGAAGTAAAATTAGCATGTTTCATACATTTGTGCTAATCATTCATACATTTCTGCAAACACAAAATATTTATCCTCATAAAAATAACTGTGCATGATACATGCAAAATGATTGTTTTTTCCTTTTTTGAAGGGAATGTAATGTTTGTTTATTGTATTGCTATTTGTGGTATTAGCAAATAATTTGTTGAAATTAGCATGCAATTATCATTCAATTAGTGCCTGAAGAAATAAGTCACACTGTGCTTCATTTAACTGAAAATGCTCTTTTTCATGTATTCATGTGTGTAAGTGTGAATATGATCATACATAGTTTACATAGTAATATGATAAACAATGTAATCAGTAGTATGGATATATCAGCAATGGACAAAATGGAACAACATGGAAATAAAATGAAGTCTTGAAGCATATATGATCAGATTTAATTATGTGCTAATTTGTTAATAAGTATCGAGATGCATTAGAACCTTGGTTATCGTTTTCCCTGTATATAATTAATTTGGTACAATTCGGTTATCAAAGACTTTTTTCGGGGAAATTTTGTCCCAGTTATTGTTCATCCACCCTCTTTTCGTGGGCATGCCCATGTGATTCGCTGCTTATTTTGCAAAAATAAGGCATCCACCCACATATTTGTTGTTCATTCTGGCTTTGTTTCTTGTTGTTTCTCAGGCTTTGTTTCTTGTTCCCTTAGCAAAAACAAGTATATGTTGAGTACATGTTATTAAGTATACTTAAGTATAATAAAAGTATTTCCCTAAGTGTACTTTTATTTAGCAAATACACTACAAGTATACTGACTTTGGACAAAATTGGTCCACTTTAAGTTTAAGTACATAAAAAGTAAACTGAAAGATGCTCTATAATTTTATAATTTTACTCTAATTATAGAGAATCCTTCCAGTTTACTTTTCATGTACTTGAACTTAAAGTGTTCCAATTTAGTCCCAAGTCAGTATACTTGTAGTGTACTTGCTAAATAAAAGTACACTTAGGGAAATACTTTTATTATATTTAAGTATACTTAATAACATGTACTCGACATATACTTGTTTTTGCTAAGGGTTGTTTCTCAATCTCTGTTTCTTGTTGTTTTTATGGCCTTGTTTGTCATTGTTTCTCGGGCTTTGTTTCTTGTAGTTCCTCTTGCTTTGTGTCTCATTGTTTCTCTGTCTTTGTTTCTTGTTGTTTCTCTGGCTTTGTTTGTCATTGTTTCTCTGGCTTTGTGTCTCATTGTTTCTCTGTCTTTGTTTCTTGTTGTTTCTCTGGCTTTGTTCCTCATTGTTTCACTGGCTTTGTTTCTCGTTGTTTCTCTGGTTTTGTTTTTCGTTGTTTCTCATTGATAAAGCTCAAAACAAACTAAAACAAATTACATTAAGCAGCACCGCTTAAGGATGGGTGAGTTGACTGGCTAACTCTATATTAGGGGCAAATTGGGTCAATATTAAATGTATGTAATATTTGTATGTATGTATGTATGTAATATTTCGGGTTATCTTTTAGAAGAATTTAAGATAATCACTAATAAAAATGATTAAAAACACATCTAATCATTATAAACTAAGAAGTTGTTTATATTATTTTACCTTAGAATAAGCTGTTTATATCTACATTGGTCGCGGGTCGAACACCGACTGAAGCCGCCATGTTGCATCGCCATGTTTCTACAGCAGTTCAAAAAGGACAAACGAGGCTAGCAAAAACCGTTTGTGTTGTAATGACGAATTGGCCACTCCAAATCGATGGCGCTGTAGCTTTGTTTTACCGTTGGCCGACATAAAACAGAAGAAGAAGAAATACACATAAACCTCAATAAAACCTCAAGAAGAAAAAAACACGAAGGAGAAGCAAGAAGAAAGGTTTTTTGGTTTATTTGTTAAGATGGCGGAACATTCTTATGCTCGTCAAGAAGAGAAAACACAATAGTCAAGGTAATCCCAAAGTTTACTGAAATAGTTCTGCTGCGCAACAAATCTGCATATAGCTTAGCTTCATATTCGTGCGCGCAGTGTTTTCCCCCCATTTCACCTTAAACGGTGCTGCAGGACATTGTAGCGCATCGGAGCTGGACGCTACTGCAGCATTTAAGGTGGAACGGGAGATTCGTAGCTGTGCGCTAGTTCGCGAGCTTAGCTAATATGAGCTTGTTGTGTGAGCTGTTAGATTTAGCCAAGCTAACACACTGAGAGAGCTGACATTATGGCTCTGAGGGTCTAAAAATACATAACTTTATTAGAAGCTTACGTATCGGCTGAAGTGCCTTCTTCAGAGCATGGCAAGCTTACCTTGACTAAAGAAAAATGTGTATCCTGCCTGCATTATCTGTCTACAGTGAAGTAGTTTGATGTGTTACTTTGTTACATTATTTTGTGTTTGTACAGAAAACAGCTAACGTTTACAATAGCACTACTGAAGTGCAGAAAATGTTTCGTCTGCATTGTAGCTATGATCATTTTACATATTACATTTAATTTCTAATTAAAATTAATCTTACCACTTGACATCACTAGCTCTAAAGCTGCTATTAGACATCGCGTTCGGGAGTATCAAAGATATATGAGATCTTACGGCCACCGTAGAGACTCCTTCGTGTTTGGAAGGGAGGGGCTGTGGAAAGAGTTTTCAGTTGGTTGCAATATGGAAACTAAACCACTAGATGTCGCTGGAAACTACATACTGTGCCTTTAAATAATAATAACAATAATGATGATAATAGTAGGTGTGATAATGGATGGATGGATGATGATAATAGTTGTTATTATCTAATTATTTATATAATAAATGTAAACTACATCATCAGCTGGACTGGCCCTTGAAGCTGCTGAATTTGAAAACTTGGTGAAGCCTTATGCAACTGAACTGCTTTTCAAGTTCCCATTAAGCCCTTTCTTGATCCCTCTGTATACTTTTCATACATTCATAATTGCAACTGATTCTCCAGGCTATACTCTCCCTCTGTTGTCCCTGTGTTGGCAGAAGCCACCAGAGCTCTTCAAAGGAGCGTCTCCATGTCTGCTGAAGCCGCCAGATGTTTGACATGCACTACACTGACTACACTGACTACCTGCAGCGAAGGTTGAGATATGAGGTGCATACGCTTCTGATCATACGCGAAAAACTAGGCCAAGCTCCACAAGCCCCAAAAACCTTGAGCTACACCAACCCCCAACCCCCCTTTACCATCACTTCAAACACTGACTGTCTCGTGTCAGGCCCAGGCTCGGCTCTTTTGTTTAAGGCTGAGACTATTGAGACGTTTTCTGGTCCCTACGCTGGCATTAATCGCTTTTAGGCTCATTTTAAGAGCTGTTACATATTTATAAAGTTTGAAAAAAATGAAAGAAGCTCAGCTTCACAGTGGGGCTGCTGGTGGCCGGGGCTAGATTGATGGCTTTGGCCCACTGCCCATGGTCAGGGTCTATCTATGCAGAAGGTGGGAGTGTGTGTGTGTGAGAGAGAGAGAGAGGCAGAGAGGGGAATCTATCTGTTTTGCTCGCCCTGCTCATGGTAAACTGAACCCCGCTGAGCTTGCTCAATTGGAGGCCAGTAAGAGGACATTGAAGCTGGGACGTCCACCTTAACAACCCATATCTCCTCATACAGTGACCATCCATTACTCCTCTACAGCTATCAGCAACAACTGCATGTACTGTACGCCACTTTAACTGGATCAGCCAGTTACCCTTGTCTGGAATTATATATGTGCAATTCCACAATGCAAACATGCATGGACTGCAAAATCACCATTCAAAGTGTAATTATCATTTATTGTTTTCATGCTGTTCAGATACATTTGCAAACATTTACAAAATGACTTTAATTTTCTTGTGCTGTTCAACTTCACAACTGGAAGTTAGGAAACTTTCCAGAATGATGACCTACAGATGTTTCTGAAATGATGAATGGATTTCACATCTTGAGATAACCATCACTAAATTGTTGACCATTTAATGACATATTTTGTTTTTTAAAACAAAATTTGAAGTCTTGTTCATAACATCTATTTCAAGCTTGTATTGTATATAATAAAATGGATTTACAGTGACATGCAAAACGTTGGATGCTTGGTCAAATTTTGTTTTTAAATTTAAATTTTGTTTTGTATAATGAATAATTAAGTCAGTAGATAAATTAACCTAAAAAGGCATAAAGTTAAAGATGAAACATTTTTTTCCTAAATTTGAAGCAACAAATGTATTATTTTTGTTTTGCACTACTTTAAAGGAAATGTGCGCCATGCAAAAGAGATTTGAGCTCTCAGATAACAGATCTCAGACTTTTATTAGCATGTTAGAGCTAGAGCTTGTTCACATTCATCATTAGAAAAAGCAAGGTGATCCAAATTTCAAGGTATTTTATGTTTTTTGATGTGTGCTGCTTTGTTGATATTTGAAATCTCAATTACATTTATTATATACAAAAGCAAATTTCAAAGCTTTTTGAATTCAGACTCCTCAAAGCTGGTTCCCAACAATCAGCAGCTATTGGGTTCTTCTAAGCAGCTGCTTAGAACTCTGAAAATTAAAATAATTGATGCTCACAAAGCAGGAGAATGCTATAAGAAGATAACAAATAGTTTTTAGGTTACAGTTTCCTCAGTTCAAATGTAATGAAATAGCAGTTAACAAGAATGAAGGAATTCATGTTGAGGTCTTTAAGACCAATAAAACTTGCTGAAAGAAATGAATGTAGGATTGTTTTACAAATAAATCAAAACACCCATTTGACTGCAAAAGAGAGTCAGGAACCTTTAGCAGACTGTGGAGTTGTGGTGCATTGTTATGTTCTGCAGTGACACCTGCAGAAATATGACCTTCAAGGAAGATTAATCTGAAGAAAAACTTCCCTGCATCCTCAACACAAAATTCTGTTTGAGATGTTTGCAAAAAAACATCTAACCAAGTCTGATGCATTTTGGAAGCAACTTCCGCAGGCTGATTAAGTTATAATAAGTATGTCTGGAGTAAAATGTTAAAATTAATTCAACACTTCTCCATCGGGTGGACCAATCAAGCTCTGGGCTTGTGTTGCAGCCAGAGGCATTGGGACATTTCATTGGCAGTGGAAAGAATTAATTTACAGCAAATTCTGGAAATTAACAACTCGGTGTCTGATCACCTCAAAACTGACTATGAACCACCTAAAGAGGTAGAAGTTGAAGATTTTGTCATATCCCTCAAGTCAAAATGGACTTTCCCCCTGGGATAAATAAAGTTATCTATCTATCTATCTATCTAACTCACAGTTCCCCATCCTAAATATAACTGAAAATTTATGTATAGACATTAAAAGAGTTGTGTATGCCAGGCAAGTATTAAACGACTCTTGACTACAAAAAATTGTCCTGACTACAAAATATGTGATATTTTCTAAAGGGGACCATGCAGGGTGACCAAACTTTTGTTTTTGGCCATTTTCCTTTTTTGTTACTTTGAAACTTTAAAAGATTTAATCTTGTTTAAAAGTAAAATGTTACAGAAACCTTTTACTTACTTTACTAATCACGGTAACATAAATTTAGAGCAGAGGTGCCCAAACGTTTGTATGTGACTATTCTATTACATCTAAAAAAAAGTGAAAAATTCACATTAACAAGAAAAGGCTTGAAATGTTGCTTTAAGTGTAATTAATATAAAATCTGACAGCTGTAATTGGAATTAAATTACAGTAGGAACAACAATTAACTTTTTCATGATATTTTATATATATTTTAATGTGGCACTGTTTAGCAAATAATAACTGAACATTTTCATTACAAAACTGTATATCTCATGATTTGAAATGTTCAGGTTTTTGTGTAACGTAAAGCAAATTAGTATTAATCAAACACAGCACTGATATCTCCAACAACACATATCATTAAAGGGAGTTGATAAAGTAGTCTAAAATATGTTTTAGAAACACTTCAATTATTAACATAAGTGACACATTTTATGATCACTCAGTGCATTCAACTGGCTTGAAATGTGGCATTCCTTACCCCAAAGGTAATCGAACAGTCTTAGACATGTCTTACATAACAGACGTCTGTGTAAGTGAATACAGTTGTGGGTCTCACAGACGTCCATTCATTTTTGCTTCTAGCTGTAGGAACAAAACGAAGAAACAGACTTCAGACACTGAACATGTCAAAAAGCGGAGAAATCTGTGAGCCTTTGTGTTACACTCGCCCTACATACAGTAAACAGTTGCACCGACACACCTGCACTTTTGTATCCCAGCTCTGTGCAGATAACTCAGCCTTTGCGCCAGCACCCCTGCACCAGGAACAAGCACTTCCTGTTTACAACCCCCAAAACCATCCCAGATGTACAAACTTTGTGTGATAGAGCGGTACCATCATCATCAGCTAACAAGTGCAATGTTAATCAGAACTGACCCTCTGATGCTCTACCCAAAGCCTACGTCTCTGTACATTTGAGGTAAACAGCTAATGTAAGTAGGAAGCAGTACATTTGCATTATATGCTATCTCAGTGGCTAATGAAGCTGAAGATCCTGAGATGCAGAATGTGAGAAGGAGAAACAGGAGAGACAGAGAGATGAATGAGTGTGTCGAGGATGGGGGGGGTGGGAGAGCATTGTGGGTGTTGTGGGAGTACTTGAACAACAATAACAGCGGCATGTTTGTATGAGTGTGTGCGCACACACACATGTGAGACAGAATGTGTGTGTGTGTGTGTGGGGTGGGTGGGTGGGGGGGTTAGTGCTTTGCAAAAGTGATGAAATAACATCTCCGTACAACACAGCTGCTGCTGCCACAGACGCAGAGCCAGTGTAGCTGCACTTCTTTCTCTTTTCTCACTCTTCCTACCTCACTTTGGGCTTAAAGCACATTCACTGTACTAATATATAACACACAGGTTCCATGCATGTCCTCTAAAGGCACTGGGCCTCATTCAGCAACTGTTCTTAAGTAGAAATGGCATCTTAAAACCTACAGTTTTAAGAAGATTCTGACATTCTCTCCTGTTCCCTTATTTGGGATTTGTTCTTTTGGTACGAGCAGAACCTACACCCACTCGAGAGCACACTTACGACTTTGAGTGCTGACGTGTTTGTGCGAATCGAGTTTTCTTCCGTTCTGCAGTTGTATATGATTGACATTCTTAAACAGATTTAAGAAAAAAACTTGGGAAGATGTCGGTAATTGAGGTCCATTGTTTCTTCCTCTTGATACAAGAAAGGCCGACGATCTGTACCATTAATTAAGGCTCTAGTTCTCAAAGGCCATTCTTTAAAACTCTTCAGGCCCATTCGTGTCCTGTTTTAGGTCATAGCCCATGAAAACATCTTGATGTCACAAACCCCAAGACTGAGGAAACACACAATAAGATCCTGGAACCATTTCCCAATATTTCCTCTTTTCTATCTTTTTTCTTTTATCTGTTTTCCTCTCTCCCCTCCCCCCCTTCTTTGCAGATTAGAATTCATTAGCAATCAAAGAGCCTCCAGAGAGCTCTGGCTCTTAATTACCCACTCATTTGCATTTTTGCATATTAATGACTGCAGAGTTTTTGGTGGGGCTTTTTTTGCCGCAGTGGTTTAAAGGCACCTCGGGCCTGTTCTCTGGGGATGGAGAGACGCCCGGAGGCCGTGTAGTCTCCCCCCAAACGGCACGGTGTGGGTGGAACGGGGTTACGCGCCCTCACAACACAGAGGTTAAGAGGTTAAGGGGCAAGAGCCCTAATCAGCATATGAAAGAAAGAATTGTCCTGAGTGTGGCCAAATTATTGTCATATGGAGGTTCTGGCTCAGATAGACTGAAGCGATAGTGTTTCTTAACATGGTGTGATATGAATATGTTAAAACTGGCTAAAAGGGTGACCAGTTCAATATTGTCCATCAATAAAGTTTAAAAATTTGATTCCAAATTGCAGGCTGTCAAAGTGGATAATTAAGATATTCTCTTTTGAAAACGAATATCCTGGTGTTCATTGTTGAGAAGGCAGCAGGAGTCTTTACAGCTTCTGTCATTGCATGAAATCTCTTTTTCATTCACTGTCTTTCTCTCTCGCACACAAACACACACACACATGCACATTAGTAGCCTAAGCAGAAAGTGTGGGCCTAATATCCCTAGGAACTCCACAGCTAGCTTCAGGCCAGTAACTCTTGTGACACCCTCTTTCCAACTCAATCTGTTTGTAGAAAAACCCACCCCTAGTGAGAACAATAATGAAACCCCATCGCTTGGTCTGTTCTACTGAATTATTAATTCCTCCTCAACTCCCCTGTTTCACTGTGTCTTGTCTTTGTAAAACATCAACAGAGGGGAAACTGTAGACTTCAGCTTTAAGTGTCTGACCTGAAAAATCTCCAATGTGTCCAACTGCGCTAAAATGACTATTCATTCAGATAAAATGTAATATCACAACAGGTCCAGGTCTCATGGTGCCTGATGATGAAGTTAATAAACCCAGATTCTGAATGCAGTGGCAGTCTGTGCTAAAAGAAAGCCAGCTTGTTTTGATTTGGCTGTTTCATTCTGCTTTCTTCTGACAAGACCAAGGTGTCAATAAAACACTATCATATGACCAGAATGGTAGTGTCCATTAAAAAACAACATTATTTTACCAAGTTTTAACAAATAGCATTTTTATGGTATTAGCCTACTGTTCAGGTACTGTTTTTTTTGGTTCTTACAAAAAAGTACCAATACCATTTTAAGACCATTATGATGTTATTTAACGTATCATTTTTCACAAGTTTTATGTATTCTTAACTTTTCTTTCAAAAGAATGAGAATGAATGAAGAATCCAGTGTATATATTATAGTTAAGGGTCAGGTCCTGAATATAATGTGTAAAGTTCTACCATTTCATGTAATTCAATATTATTACTTTTAATAGATTAGCATTTCCTGGAGGAAATACATAGTACTTGAAAATAGCTGAAAGTGTGTGTGTGGGGGCATTGCAGACGTATTGAGAGAGAGAGAGAGAGAGAGAGACACGTGTGTATGTGTATATGGCTAAAGTGTGAGGAGTGAGAGGGAGAGAGAAGAGGAGCCCTGCATGTGTGCTGTCTGTCGCGTTTTGTTACATCATCGATGGCATTTAGAATTTAAATTTCTGAACATTCCAATGTTCGATGCGTTTTTTAACAGTAAATTTATTAAAAACTTAACATCCAGGTCACTCCAACAAACTTCTAACTGCTAAGACTTTCAAAACAGTCCAAATCAGCACGTTAAAGGCACAGCATGTAATATTTTGGGTTATCTTTTAGCAGAATTTAAGATAATCACTAATAAAAATGATTAAAAACACATCTAATCATTATAATATTAGTTTGTTGAAGAATCAAATATTACTAATCTACACAAAAATTAGTAAAAATAATCACTAATAGAATTTAAGACGATTT
>BRDA01034959.1:0-10457 GCA_036984385.1 Crenuchus spilurus | reverse complement strand
TATATATATATATATATATATATGTACACACACATAATTTGTCAACAAAACTAATTCTTTTGGTTGAAATGTGTAAAATAAAATGTTGCTATAAGTAATTTCTTCACTAAATGGTAAGCAGGAAGCCGGTAATGTGATGCACAGCAGAAAATAACAGTTAAATGCAGAAAAGAAGTGAAAATGTGAAAATATTGTTAGCATGTGATTGTAGCACGATCTGATTGTGTACAGGCGTTGCGTCGTCATGGAAACGCCGTTCCAGCACGTCTGACGCAAAGACGTCAAGACGATTTGAGCTTCTTTTTTTTGTTTTTGTTGCGCGGCAACCGGTTTCCGTGGTAACCAGTGAAAGGGGCGGACCAGCGACTGTGAGAGGGGTGCTCGGTAATGGCGGAGTCTGTGAGAGAAGCTCGGAGCGGAGCCGTGTTTACAGCCCGTGTGTGTGAGGACACCGGCGCTCACAGCTAATCTCAGCCGCACTTTACAGCGACTATAACACTGCTTTAACCCGCCAGACAGCGCCGTTAGTCACTGATTAGCCTGTTAGCTTAGAACTGATGACCAACATGGTTAGCTTAGCTACACCAGCTACAAACACTGAGACTGTGTACAGTTAGTTTATTATTTACATTATTTATATTTATACCACGTTAACCTCATTATATATGTAATGTTCTAAGCAAATATGAACGCCATTAGCTTAGCTATTACAGACGTGTCCAAAGGTTTGTGGACATGATCAGCTGACAGATGCACACACGGTTTGTCTAATGCCTGTAGATAAGAACTGCAAATAGAATAGGACTTAACAATAAATCTGTTGGCACCATGTCTAACGCCTGGTGTGGGCTAGAAGGGTAAAACACCCAGCATTGTGGAACTGTGTTCTCTGCTCCATCCAGTACTTTTGGGATGAGTTGGTGATGATTATAGAAAATCCTGTCCTGTGGCTGAATGCAATCAAATCCTCACAGCAAGGCCTTCCTGGAAAGTAGAGACAGTGGGATAAACTCTTTTTAATACCCTTGATTTCAGAAGAAACCTCTCTACCTAATGGCAGTGGTCAAGTCTCGAGCTGCATCTCAAACCCTTTGAGGTTCTAGTGCAGCTCGAGACACGTAGATGACTGGCATCAAGACTCTTCTCTTCCCTGGCACCCAAGTGGTGGAACAAACTCCCGCTGGCTGTTTAAACAGCAGAGTCCCTTGCAGACTGAAGAGCATCTCTTTATCGAGCACTAGTTTAAACTCTTATCGTAATGCATTGTAAAGCTCTTATATTGTTATTGTGTATCTTTCCTTCTTTCTAGGTATTAGTGATGGTTTAGTTCTAAGTGTCTGAACTGAAGAGGAGTTTGGACTCTAACCTGTCTGTACTAGCTGAGATAATTCTCTTAATGGGAACCAAACGCTTTGCCAAATGCAGTAAAACTTAGCATGTGTCCCAATACTTTTGTACATATAAATGTATTTGTGTCCTATTACATGTGCAGGCATATGTTGTCTAGATTTTGGCTCTCGAATTGTGCCGATTTTAACAAAACAATGACCGCTATCAGCACCTGTGCATCTCACAAAATGGCAAAATCTGAAATATTTTATAGTTATTACACCAAAGTGACATTCAGTCTTTTTTTTTCGTTTTAATGTTGATGCTGTTCGAACGGCAATTTACTCAAAATCCAAAATAAATAAAATCTGAGATTCTGAATTTTATGAGCTAGAAGTCATGCTGATGTACGTTAACACACGGAAATGTTTTAAATATGTCACTTTGTGTGATTAATAATCATAAAATATGACCGTTTACCCTTTTTTTCCTTCCAAAAGACGTTGACCTCAGAATAGGGACACAGTTCAACCAAGTGCACAGCTTTGCATACTGAAAATACCGAGGAGCAGTAGCATGAAAAGTGTTGGATGACTTGGTTTTGATTTGTTCAGATAACATGTAGGTGGATTCTAACTTCAGTGCTGATTAGAGAAGCAACTGGATTATAGGTTCAGGTACTGTCATTGCAGACCTCTCTCGGATGTGGTCGTGAACACTTTCTGTTGTGAGCAGGATTTGACCGTAGATAGAATTGTATCGCTGTTGATTTATTTACGCTGTGTAAAGTTGATTATATTGATCTTTTCCTGGTTAAGCAGTTGAAAAGGAACTTGTGCTGAACGTTTTTAGTAATTAGTGAGCCAAAAGAATTGAATTGGTACTTTATCTGTAAAAGTTGTGTGTTGTATTTGTTTGTTTGTTTGTTTTGTGTAGAAAGGTGAAATTAATTGTGAGAAGGAAACAGACAGTCTGGCTTTTGTTTACTGCACTCTCTCTTTTTTCCTGTTTGTGGTCTCAACGCAGCTCAAGCCCCCTGTAGCAGTCATGAGAGTGGCCCATTTCCTGGGGAGGCGGGACATGTTTGCCCACTTCCCTGCCCAAAATATTTGTAACCAGGCAACAGTGAGGCCCATCCCACCGCAGGTCTGTCGTTAACGCCCCTCTTGGCTGCTTTCACCAACGCCATTACATAACCCTTGTGCTACTTCCCATCACCAGTGCACAAAATTAACCTCAAACGTTTCACAGTGCACACGACTCCCCACCTCCCTGCACCCCTAGAAATGAAGTGTTTCTGGCTTTTCTGCCACCAGCACCCCGGGCTGAGTGGCGCTGTGTGTAAACTTGTTCAGAGTTTTGACTTTCAGGCTTATTTTGGCTGCCTGTGTGGGGACTGCTGTGTTCACAAGGACACGTGCAGCTGCACGGAGGCCAAACATCTGCTGCTATTGAGCTAAAGCTGGCTGTCTGCCGCTCTACCTCTCGTTTACTCTGGCTTTGTTTTTACAGTCCCGCAGTGCTCTGCTGACACGACCGGGACGCCAGGCTACAGCCCAAGTAAACACGGCGCTTATACGAAGTCATAAATGAATGTAATAAGCTTACATATGCAAGCTCTTCTTAATGAAATGTAAAGCTGCCATGTCATCATTCTTCTTTCCTGAACCGGACCCCTTTCTCAATGTGCAGAGAGAACTGATTTTACCTGCAAAAGCTATGCAGAGCTCTTCATGTTTTGAATAATCTTGCATTTATAATTAATCTGGAGTTTCTCCGTCTCGTACTCATGACCTAATCAGATGTCAGACTAATCAAGTACGAAGTGTAGATGTGAAAACATGCCACAGATCAATAATAAATAAGTCGGCGTGTCGCAGCCTGTGTGTTCTCGCTCTCCGTAATTCTCTTGTCTCGGGTTTCTCGTAAGTGGGGAAACACTCGGTCGTGTCTGGAAACATCTGGCATGTCCAGCAGTATGAGGTCACTTTTTGCCTCCCTTGCTGTCTTAGTGACTGTGTGTCTGTCTGTGCTCTATGTGGAATGCGTGAAGGGGGGCTTGGAAAACAGGCCTGTTAAGTGAAGGAGGGTCACCGAGCAGACAGTTGTGGTTCCCCTCTCTCATTCGGGTCATTTTGTTCAGACAGACAGAGCTTAAACTTGCAACTCCCACCACGTCTGTGGCCAGAAGCGACCCCCCCAGACTGAGGAACAAAGCCTGAAACTGAGTAGTGTGGCAAGTTTATTTACACCAGAGGTTCACCATTTGGGCCTTCACGGTGGTAAAAGTAAACATGGCCGCCTCGGGCATCAGTAGGCTATGACTGACCCTGAACATTTCTCATGATTTCATTGCCCAAATTCATATGCATTGAGCGTCATATGCACCATCTCCATTACGTTCTTCACATCCTGTTGGGATTACTGCCATGTGAATGTTTGAGGAAGTAACAGAGGAACAGGAAACCGTGCCTTTGATATCGGTCTGCAGCTTCGTGGGAGTTTTAAAGTATAATTCTGCATTCCATTGGCCATGCTCACTGCTGTGGAAAGTTTTTCTAAGGAAACGTGCTCACATTTGGGCAACGCTCATGGCAAATATGAAGCATTTATGAAAAACATGCTGTTTTTGGCAACAACATAGCTGTTGTTGGAGTTGAAAGTGTCGTGCCATGACTGCGTGAAACGTCCTTCAATTGTCTTCGTTACTCCTGACATTTTTGCCGCGCTTATCTGATATTGTATCATGCAAGACATTGCAAGGAGGCAGGCCAAAGCCCCAGCGCAGTGCAATCAGTGGGTTTAGCATTCAGCGGCGCAGTGTGACTCAAACAGCATTACCCTCAAGCGCGTCAAACGTAGCCTACTTTCAGCAGGCCCCATGCCAGACAGGGAGGCGCAGCGCTGGATCAGAGAGAGAGAAAGGGCACTCGTTCTCTCTCTTCCTCCTCTCTGCATCTCCATCAATCTCTAGCACTCTATCTATCTCAACCCCCACCTTCTCTCCAGTTCTCCTCACCCATCTCCCCCACTCCTCCAGAGCTTATGCAATGCTTGCCCTATTTTTCTGGGGGAGGTTGTGAGGGACAAGAGACGGAGCGAGCAGGTGGGAGGGAAAGACAGAAAGAGGGAGGGAGGCAGGGGGGAAAAGCGTGCAGTCAGCGCACATAGCACACGTCAGGTGGAAGACAAACTGTCCCTACCTGCCCTGCACCCCCCTCTTTATCACCACCCCCTTCTGCTTCTTTTCGTCATCAGTGCTCTCTGCTTTTCACCCACCCGTTCACCCACCCCACTCCGGTGGTGTGCACTCAGAGGCAGGGAGCCAAAGAGCCGGACTCTGCTGCCATTCCACACATAGCAGCATCTCTGCTTGGCTACCTTCGGAGCGGGTGAAGCGAATCAGGTTCTGCTCCCTGGTAGTGCCACAGTTTTCACAGTTACTCCAAATATCAGGTTCATTTATATCTTTAATGTTGCACCACAGCTGCAACGCAAATATCTAACATGTAACGGATGCGTTTTTCACACCAATTAGCACTGCAGTCAGAATCAGATTTATTGGCCAAGTATGTTGACACACAAAGAATTTGTTTCTGGGTGCCGGTGTCTGGTGTTGTATATAATATACAGGTAATGTACATCTATTCATAGACAATATACAGCAAACAATACACCCTGAAAAACTGAAGTCTTAATCTAAGCAGTTCTGTGGTGCAAGTAATTGGCGTTGAGTAACACTGTGCTGGGGCTGCCACGCATGGTGCCATCTTGCATATCTTAAAAAGTTAAGTTAATCAGAACCAGATTTATTTGGAGGTTTCCAGCCATTGGTGTCTCTCTAGTGTTGTATAAAAGTACAAGTAATCTGCATATAACCAATAAAAAATAAAAACAATATACAGCAGACCTCAGGCCTAAATTTGCCTTACTGTCACTACGATATACTGTAATCTATAAAATAAAAGCAAAACTGAAGAAGCAAACACCAAGCTTACCTTGGCTTTTAGAGTCAGATGGAAACATCCATTTGTTTCTTTTTGACGACTAGTACTGTGTTCATCGACATCAACACGTCAGCCGATTGTTGGTGTTGTGATTTTGGGTCAGTGATTGAATTGTGTCCCTCTACGAAGGGGAGCACTTATATGCAAAACATTTTAAACCCTCTGACTGATGCACTATGACTATATAGCCCCCATTCTGTCAGGTACTAAAAGAACACGTTCTTACACATTCTTACTGTAAACAGCATTAAAGTGTAAAGAAATTGAGGATATTTATGCCAAATTGTAAAGGCTAGAGGACTGGGTTTACGTGGGAAGGTTCATGAGGTGCTCCCATCAGCAGTGGAGAGTACTGACGGTGGCCCAAAAATGATCAAACTTGAGATTCAGGTTTTGCTAATGTGATTGCACACAACAGAATTTGACTTCCACATTGAACCCATCCATGCAGTGAAACACACACACTAGGCTGTGAGAACATGTGCCTGAAGTGGTGGGCAGCCCTATCCATGGTGCCTGGGGAGCGGTTGGCTGCATTGCTCAAGGACACTTTCAATCATGATGCTTCTGGGGATTGAACTGGCAACCTGGTAACAAAGCCAGATCTCTAACCATAAGGCCGTGACTGCCCCAAAAGGTGATTGGTCCCCAAAAATTGACGAGTGAGGGTAACGGTGACTCTCCCATCTGGTCTGAAACATGGCAAAAGTCACATAAATGCCCGTTACTCTCAGGGCACCAACCACATTTTTACAAAATTCTCTGCCCTTCTGTTGGTTCAGACAGATGGGATACCCTTTGGTATCCTCATGCATCAATTTTTGGATGCCCAACTCCTTGTGGCTGGTTGGTGGACCATTGCTCATAACTGCTGACCAGGAGCACCGCAAGGCTTGTTGTTTTGATACTCTGACCCAGTCGTCTAGCCAAATGTTTGAGGACGATGTAAGAACGTAGTGCTCAGAGAATGCAGCCAAGTCGCCAAACACCAGTCAGATGATGTTAAGGTTTTGTGACTATGATTTAAGCCGAGTTTATTACCGTCTCCCCGGTAGACCCGTAGAGACCTGCCCTGATACGGAAGACGAGTTTACAAGACTGAAAACTTGTGTTGGTGAGTATTGTTCATGATGAAAATGTAAAATCTCCAGTTTAATAACTGACTGCAGAGAAGGTACACTATGTACACAATTACCATTAAACCAGCACTGTAATTATACTCAACCTGAGACCAAACCAAACCAGTTATAATGATACGATATTATATTAAATTAATGTTTTTACTTTAATTATAGGTCTGTGGCACGGTGTAGCTACACGATTCATTTACCTAATATAGGTGGGTGTTGAGGCACAGTTATTAGCAGTTTTTAAGTCTAATAATTACTAATATTATTATCCTTTTTCCACCCTACTGACATAATTATCACACCTCTGGTTACAGTATGTAAGAATTAACATTTGTTTGTCATGGCGCTCTCCCAGAAACCTGACTACATGATTCAGTGTGAGGCTCACGGCCAACCTGCTTTACACTCTGCAAACTGTCTACACACCTGATGTTATCTGATTCATCTTGTCATTACAACACAGCAGTGATTCAGCCACACTGACCTAGTGCGCCTATTTATTTTTAAAATGAGTTTTCTAATGAATTTTATACGCTGTTTTTCTCTCAAGATTCAAAGGCTGATACTGATGCAGAAGTCTCATCAGTGGCGGTTGGTGGAGGTGGAAAAGTGATGCCATTACATAAGAAAAGATTACAAGACTTAGTAATGAATTCCAAACAATGTTGGAAAGTGAGCCGCTCCATGTTGTCGTAAGTCAACTCGATAATTAATGTGATATGAGGCCTTTCTACAGCTCACATTTTCCCAGTATAGGCTGCGTAGTGATGAGAATAGAAAAGATATACGTAGGAAACCATGAAAAAATAGTGTCAACCTATGTCTAATGATGCGTTTGGATATCATTGGACAGTCACACTGGATATTAATGTAGATACTGAGAATGGAAAATCAGATGCCTGACGCACTTGCCATTGTTCCCAAGAATCTCCCTGCTTTTACATTTTATCCCATGATTGTAAATTTTTCCCGTTAATCTCCTGATTGCATAACAATGCAAATCAAATCAGTATTTCTTCATCTGTGGGATATTGTCAATGTACCTAGCATCCCAACCTAGATGCAGAGGTGAGCAAACGACCAGGTTTAAGGTTTATAACTCATAACTGCTGTGCCGCAAATGGTTTTTTTCTCTTTATAATTTTTGCCAATTTTCTCCCCTTCCCAGTGTGGTAGTAACAAATTAACCCATCCCATCCACTTTGCACTGCCCCTGACTCTAGGAGGGTGAAGTCGAGCACAAGCCTCCTTTGTTGCATGTGATGCCAGCCACCGCCTCTTTTCTAACTTCACTGGGGAGCCAATGCACTTGGAGGAAAGCTCAGAATTCCCAGCTCCAAATGGACCAATCAGTAGATGCCTGAGCCAGTGGACATTGTATAATGTGAGAGTGATAGAGTACCATCTACCTGCCCAGAGAGAGCACTGCCAATTTTGCTCTCTTGGGCCCCGGCTGTTGATGGCGAACAGCATGACCGGGATTCAAACTCACGATCCTCTGGTCAGCATCTTAGCCTGCTGAGCCACTCAGGGTCCCCAGCCCCAAGTGTTTTTAAAAGTGAAAGTGATCACTTATACTGATGTTTAAGGCTGTGGAACCAACTTTTATGATAAAATGAGTGTCTTCCTCTATCTCCCAGCCACATATTAGTACGTATGCTTACATGATGAATATGAAGTATTGTATTGATAGTTTCCCACTGGAATACATACAGTATTCTCAGACTGTGTTTACTGGGGAGAACAGTGACATGAAACAAGTGATTATCTGCTGAAATTAAAGACAGTTGAACCGCAATCCATCCATGTCCAGAGTACCAGTGGTCCATGAACATCAACATGTTGCCAGGATTCAGGATCTGTACCTGATTTCAATGCCAGGGAAAGGCACATAGGGCTTAGCACGGTGGCTTAGTGGTTAGCATGTTCGCCTCTCAGCGCTGAGGTCTTGGGTTTGAGTCCCCATCTGAGCGGAGTTTCCATGTTCTCCCCGTGTCTGCGTGGGTTTCCTCCGGGGTCTCCGGTTTCCTCCCACAGTCCAAAAACATGGAGATCAGTTGAATTGGTTACTCTAAATTGTCCATGTATGTATGTGAGTGTGTGTGCACCCAGCGATGGATTGGCGCCATGTCCTGGGCTTAGTTGAATAGTGTAATGCCATGCCCTGTGCCCAGTGAGGGGGTAGGGGACTAACTGTGACCCTGATAAGGATTAAGAGGGTGTGATAATAGATGGATGGATGGTTGAAAAAAAGGCACATAAAAGCCTTGATGCCTGGTCCTATTTGAAGGTTGGTGAACAAGGACACCAGTTGATATTTTTGTTGTGGACACAAGCATTTGTCCGTTATTCTGACTTTTATTTTGGAAAACTCTAAGCTGGCCTGGTCTACCTTGTTGGTAGTGAACACTGATGCTCAGCAGGCCAACAGTATGTGTATATTTGTGAAGGAGAATAAATGAACCTCAGTGAAACCTTGGATAGCTGCAGAGGAGATGCAGATCCATTTGGTTCTCTGAGTTCTTTCTGTAGCTGTTTGTACACTTAATACAGGCATTTGCTAATGCTGCCACTCGGTGGGCGTAACTGCCCTCCATCACATGAATAAAAGACATTTTTTAGAAATGATTAACGGTAATGAATTTCAATCCAGCCCAGTATTAACCATCAGATCCAAAAGTACAACACAACATCAGTCAGCTTTCACTGTAGTGATGGAGTATTATGATAAAGGCTGAAGTGACGTGAACACAAATGCCACTGAACAGCCAGTGTGGGCAAATTCAATTTGAGTGACGCATTAGTCAGTAAGTGATGTATTCACACCCAAAAGAGCTGACATTTTACCCATATTGTTCTACTTCGTAAGCAGTGAATCCCATACACCCGCTAATGAAAGAGGTCATTTATAGACAAACTGCCGTGGATTTAAGTGACTGTACTGATGGTAAATAGCTCTCCGTGTGATGCAGGCTTATGGAGCAGAGGCGTTGGGGCGCATCCAGCGATCTGTCTCAAAAATATCACGCAATTACCATTCCCGTAAATACATTAAGCATCCCATGCCAGCACGTCTTTAAATACACCCTGGTGACGACTTGACTAGTATTGTGTTCATCAACATCAACACGCCAGCCAGGTCTAAATTTGCGCCTTGGCAGACTCCTTATACAAGCTCCCCCCCTCCGCTCCTCAGCTCTCCCGCTGGATGTATGACTTCCACAGCCTCCCCACCCTGGCGAATACTCCCCCACACGCTGCACTACAAATCTGGCTCTATTCCTGGAGCCGCCCCCGGTGGTACCGCGCTGAATTACTATGGCTGGCAGGAACAGGCGCAGAGCCGTGTCACTGCAGCCTGGCAGCCGGATCAATAAGGGGAGAATGGAGTGGGCAGAGGGAGGGGAGGGGAGGGGTAAAAAAAAAAATAAAAGAGGGGGATGAGAGGAGCACAGATGGAGGGAGGTGAGCAAACGTTTGGAGGAATCTATTCATTCACCCCCAGCACGTCAGAGAACGCCACAGAGACACATGTTCTCCAAGCTGCGCCACATTCTTCCTCATTAAACACAAGTGTCGTGCCAGGGTTTGGGGTGGGCATGCGTTTCGCCCATCAAAAGTTTGCAGACACCCAGCATTCCAAAATGTATTTGGAAAAATATGCCTTCAGAAGTTTTGTGGTCACACAGAATTTCTCATTACAGCTTTTATTTCAGAAGAATCTTCTGTGGTAGAAGGCTGAAGTAGAGCCCACATCACACAGCGAGTTTTTAGGATTTCTGACTGAAGTTCTATTAATTTTGATACTGTGTGATGTAGGAATATTGTGGATTTACTAGAACAGTAGATATTTGACAATAAACAACCTGAATAAACACTATTAATCACTAGAATAGGAGATACAGTGAGGAAAATAAGTATTTGAACACCCTGCAAATTTGCAAGTTCTCCCACTTAGGAATCATGGAGGGGTCTGAAATGTTCATCTTAG
>BRDA01034958.1:0-22089 GCA_036984385.1 Crenuchus spilurus | reverse complement strand
TTATTTAAACACAGAAACAACAGAAACAGCGAGTACGATGTGCTCTGCACTGCTGTGTGATGCTCGTGCACGTGAAGGGGAGTCAGATTCTGGCGGTGCTGTTTTTTGAGCGGGTTCAATTTCAGACGATGGAGATTTGCGTTTTAGCAGCGCTCCATGTTTACGTGCCACAAGTTCTTATCAGTGACTGTGTTGGTTCTGAAAGTTGAGAGAAACGCCTCTAAAGCAGAAGGTTCTCGTAGCTCTGTAGACAGAGGAAGAGTGAGCGCGCGCCGAGTGCAGCGTACAGTACGGAAGCCCGACTCCCGTCTCACAATCCAAACCGAGCGAATGTTTTGCTGAACGTTTTCGCTGTAATTGTGTGTGGGAGTTTCCCGCATTATTAAGGCTAAAATTGCGGAAATCAAATAAATAGTCCACAATCCTGCACTGAAATTCAGGCCCTGATAGCAGTAAAGGTGACTTTATAGTGACTACTACTAACGTCCACATTAGCACACATGCTAATATTTGTAATAAATAATGCTAGGGGGGAGAGAACAAATAAACAGAACTTAAGGTGGTGTCTCGCCCCCGTCTTGACGAAGCGCTCCGGGATGCTTGTGCTTCAGGTGCTCGTGAATAGCGTTCGTGCTGCTGTGATAAGCCATCTCCATTTGGCAAAGCTTACATAGCACCACATTGTTCGGTCTCTGTCCAAAATACTCCCAAACTTAAGATGCCCGTGTGCGAGTTTTTTAGCCACAGCCTGCTCCCCGGAGAAATCCATGTTTTTAGTGGGTGTGGCCATCTTGGAAACGCGTCGATGCGCATTTTTGCAAATCGACATATTTTTGTAGTCGATTACGTCGCCCCACCACTAGTTTACTGTATAGCTGTTCTCTGTAAAAGCAGTCAAAAGTCAGAGAAACACTCTTGAGTTTGTGTGGCTTGAACGGCCCATTTCATCACCTTTTTTTAATAAATGAGGTTTAATGTATATAAACAGCGTTAAAGATTCAAAAGTATCATTCGTTACCCAATCTGTGCAGCACGTTTATGGCAACTACACAAAAATGGCCCATTTAGAAATCACTCTTTTTGTGATGTCACAAAAAACACCAGGGGCTCAACCAGGCCATTTTTAGAGGGGCTATAGCAGCCCAAATGTGATTGAGCCCCTAGCACTCTATATAAAATGAAGAAAGTGAGTCTGAAATCTGTTTGGGAGGAAGATTTAGGGATCGTAATTTCAGAAGCAAGTACAGAGAGGGGTTCCTACTGAATTCGTTTGTTCTAGACTGTCTCGTACAACTTAAGGTTCTGCATTATTCACAGCTTAAGCTCTCTTAACATTTAATGTAGTGTAAACCTTTTTGTGACCATTGTGGCACACTTCACTACTCACTACGACACATGTTTTGGTCTTGTTCAAGGCTTTTTATGTTGGGAGTTCTACTCTTAATATCTCATCAAAACGTCAGGGGTGCCCAGTGAGGCCTGTTCTAGGCTCCTTCTTTCTCGTTGGGAGGTTTGTGTGTAATGTAGAGATTATTGTAGCATTGGAAACAGGTACAGCCGGACCCTCCTGGGTTTAGCAGATGGGTTAAACAGGACTTGGCAACCCTTTCTGACCTAGTAGAGGCCGGGCCTACCTTCCGGAATGGTGTTTCCACACCCCTGAGCTCCACCCATTCACTCTGAAGTTATAAGGGGTATTCCAGGTCAGACTGCTTTTTGAGCGAGGCACAAATTTTACATGTATTAGTCTTCCAGGCAGCCTGTTTAATGATTAAACGAGGGCGGAAAATGGTCTAGTAGAAATGTATGATGACTGTTTTTGTACATCAAACCACTGAAATATCATAAGTGGACCTAAAACATTAAAATGTCAGAAAAAGGTAGCTTGGAGGATTGGCCACATTTAGAACATTGGTTTTGGAAAGCTCTTGACTATTAAATTGTCTAATAAATATCTAATATTTGATGTTTACTGCATGCTAAACTTTACACAACAACGTCTCATACTCACGCCATGCTGATCACCATGAAATCCAGCCAGTTCCATGGATCTCGAAGGAATGTGAAGTTTCCAATACAGAAGCCCCTGGACAAGACTTTAACCAGTGCCTCAAAGGTGTAGATACCTGTAAAAACGTACCTGTGGCACAAGAGAGTACAAGCTATAAAACTACCGCAGTACATTCTGATTCTTTTATATCATTTTGTATCAGCCTTAATCTTAAACTTAGAAATCCGGCTTTGTAGTTAATTTTTGATTAGTGATTTATGTTGAATTCAGAGAGGTGTATGATGGGTCATATAGCTCAATAAATAAGTTGTAGATGAAATCAGGTGTATGATGGGTAATTTTCTCTAAATAGAAATTCTCATATATAAAATTGTCAGGTGCATGATGGGTAATGTAGTCTTTTAAATAGAAATTCTCATATATGATAGTCAGGTGTATGATGGGTAATGTAGTTTTTTAAATAGAAATTCTCATATATGAAATTGTCAGGTGTATGATGCGTAATGAAGTCTTTTAAATAGAAATTATTATATATAATTGTCTGGTGCATTATGGGTAATGTAGTCTTTTAAATAGAAATTCTCATATATACAGGTAGTCCCCGGGTTACGATGTTTCGTAGTTAAGTAGAAGCTTGGTGTGTGCGGCGGTGTGCGTGGCAGAAGAATACATGGTTACGCGGCTATTTCCTTTCATTATTAAACGTATTTTATATGTGTTTTTTTATAATTACTGTGTTAGGATAGGATAAGTGCTTACAGTATGTTATTTATGTACAGTATTTACGTATGTTCCGACTTACACGAACGTAGGAACGGATCAACGTCGTAACCCGGGGACTGCCTGTAATTGCCTGGTGCATTATGGGTAATGTAGTCTTTTAAATAGAAATCATCATATATAATTGTCTGGTGCATTATGGGTAATGTAGTCTTTTAAATAGAAATTCTCATATATAATTGTCTGGTGCATTATGGGTAATGTAGTCTTTTAAATAGAAAATCTCATATATGAAATTGTGAGGTGTATGTTGGGTAATGTAGTTCTGTCTCATGTATGAAATCATCAGGTGTATGATGGGTAATGTAGTTTCAGTAATCCTGAAGAAATTCAGGGTGAGATAGAAAACATTTACTAAACCTGGATTCATTATTCCAACAGAGAAAATCCTCTCAGACCCACAAATCCTAACTTTAGTACAGGATGACAACTTCAGTGATGTGTTAGAAATGTTTGTTGTTGTTGTTACTTACTCCATAATTTTGCTCCATGTGGGAGGGTTACTGAATGTCATAAACACACAGTTGGACAGGATTGTTACCATGATGAACATGCTGAACAATATACAGTGCAGTCAAGGAGAAGTTTGTGTAATTATGCAGCTGAACTCTATACCAGCTGAACAGTAAATTTGGTCATTTGTACTGTTCTCCAATGCATTCAGTTTCCAATCTATGTCATTACAGTGTACATGAAGTCATTCTGAGTGGTCTGATGTGTAATGATCAAAACACTTTATTATACAACCCTAAATACGAAAATGTCTGGATGGTGTGGATAATAAAAAAAAAACCCCACAATTGTACTTACATTTACTTTGACTTTTCATTGCAGACAGTATGAACTCAGGACATTTACCTGGCATTGTTGCTTTTCAGGCTTCAAAGAAGTTGGGCAGGTACCAAGCAATGAAGTGTTATTTTGTCGTCCTGCAAACATGTCGTAATGTGTGCAAAATCTTTACTGACAGGTCAGGACTGCAGGCAGGCTAGTCCAGTAGCCACACCCTCTTCTTCTTCAGCCATGCCTTTGTAATATGTGCAGCATGTGGTTTTGCGTTGTCTTGTTGAAAACATGCAGGACTACTATGTGATGCCTCAGAGTGCAGAAAAGTCAACACCACTTTTGGACACGGTTACCATAAGACTTCTTTTTTTGCACAGTAAAGTTTTAAGTGGCATTTGTGTATGTAAATCTGCATTGTAGTGATGATCCCTTGCCAGTGTGGTTTTATTAGCTATTGATGAATGATGGTTCTTGATACATTGTTGTTTGTGGGATTAGAAATGACTGGTGTTCAGCTTAGGCATGTTGCCCTTTACACAATGAAATTCCTCCAGATTCCTTGAATCGTTTAATGATATACACTGTAGAGGGAGGAATGTGCAAATCCCTTTCAATGTTTCTTTGAAGAACAAGTTTTTAAACATTTCATTTATTTTTTTATGCATTTGATTACAAAGTGCCCATTGTACCAAAGCATGATTACAATTACCAGATCATATCATCTGTACCTCATTACTAGATCTAAATTGACCCTTCCCACAGATGTCATTGGGGGGAATGTCCCCTGCACTTTTTCAAAAGGCAGTATTGGCCATCCAAAAACAATGCACTGCTATATTAAATGGAAACAGGTCAAGCACTAGGACCAAGCAGAAAACAGACACTCAAGCTGAAGCCTGTTTACCTTTAGACCGCCCACAAGCTCAGTGATTAACTCTGGCATTTCTTGCTAACGTTTGATTAGCCATCCCCGCTATCACTCCATGTAGGAGGGGAACATCCCCTGCACTCTTTCAAAAACGTTTTCCCCCCTGTATTCAAGCCAGTTGTGTCCCCCCACCTCTGAAATAAAAATGTAATCAGTGCCTCTTCCTGACTATTTTTGGAATGTGTTACAGGCCTGGATTTTTAATAACAGTTGAAATGAAGTTTCAGGTAAAAGAAGAAAAATCTTGGGTTCATACTCTCTGCAACAAAGTTAAAGTCAAAAGTTTCTTGCTGGAACAAACTGTAAAATAAACCTATCGTTAACGTAAACATACCATTTCTGAATTAAAGGTGTGACAGATGATATGTGAGTGTAACTGATGGTCACTGTATATGTAAAGGATATGAATGTATGAGAATTCTGATGGCTCCTCTGCGGATGAGACTAAATGGACTTAGAATGTAACAGGCAGGCTCCGCGTTGAACCTGTTGATTGTATTCCCTTTGCTGATCACGATGAACGTCTGCAAAACACAATAACACTTATGACTGAAGCAGAAGTTTACAATGTTCTGATGTTACGAGTCCAAACAGTCCTACACAGAAACTTGTGATGTCACAACATATGGAATGAGGCACAATATAGGGCAGCCAATCAGAACAGAGGTCATTTAGATATGTCTCTTAAAGGCACAGCACCCAAAACAGCCTGTTTAATTTTAGGATAAAAAAGGTTAGACAGTGTCTGTTTAAACATGCATTTGGACTGTTTTTGATATGTAAACACACACAAACATTGTAAGTGGGCCTCATGGGAATGTGGGAAAGGTCATGTGGTTGTCTTAGACTAGCATTGCCTAACTGAAACATGCCTAATTAGAAAGTGCTGTGATTGGACTGACTTTCTGTGCTTTATAGTAGGGATCCAGCTCCTCCAGAGGTACATTGAGCAGCTCAGGTGGTGGGTCTCCATAAATGAAAGGCAGGGCCTTTCCAGCCTCCAGGTCTTTGGAGGGTTTGGGAAGGTTCTCTTCAGGTATCTCGATGTTCAAGGCCTTTCTGCGCTCCTGCTCGGCGGCTTCATCCAGCATGTGCCGCTCGATTTCCACCAGCGACTCCGGCGTGAAGCGGCGGAACACATCAGTGCCTGTGGGGAGCAGGTGGACCATCTTGGCATTCTGCTCGGCGAGGGATGTCACCACCTCGGGGTCTCTCAGCTGTGCCCTGCAGGGATGGGAAGAGCAGGAATGAGTCAGAGGTCAGAAACGACAGCAGACGAAGGTGAGAGGTCAGCGGGGAGATGTTTGCTCTCAAATAGTGTGCAGGCTTTTAGATTGTAATTATGTATTAATAAAATATTAGCAGTCTAAAGTTTGGACACACCTTCTCATTTTAATGTTTTTCTTTCTTTTCTACATTATAAATAAACACTGAAGTCATCCAGACTCTGAGTGAACACATAAGGAATCATGTAGTAAACTTAAAAGTGTAAACAAACCAAAACATGTTTTAGATTTGACTTCAAAGTAGACACACAACTGATGTCTCAGCACATTAAGAGGCAATAAATGCAAGTCATGAACTCTTGACAAGACACAGCTGTTAACTGAAAGCCATTCCAGGTGACTACCTCATAAAGCTGACTGAGAAAATGCCAAGAAAGCTGCATCTAAGCAAGAGGTGCCTACTGTGAAGAATGTCAAATATAAACATGTTCTGGTTTGTTTACTTGTTTGTTTACTAAATAATTACAGATGTGTTTATTCATAATCTGGATGACTTTAGTATTAATCTACAATGTAGAACATTTTTAATCATGAAAAACCACTTAATGTCCAGAACGTGTGTCCAAACTTTTGACTGAAATGAGATTCATGTATTTGCACCAGGTCTCACATTCTGATGCCCAACATATCATCAAAAAATGCTAAAAGTGAAATTAAAAGTTGTGAAATCACATTGACTTACTCTCACCCAATCGATTCTTACCTTGAGAGGTATGCAAATAATGTACGTAAATGTCCACATTAACATCCTTCATGGCCCTTAAAGTTAAATATTGTGTCTTAAAGGTTCAGTACATTCACTCTTTGATGAGAAACTGAACTGTTAACATTGAAATAAATGTAAAAGTCAGGACAGGATGAGTGGAGTCAATCACCTCAGATCAGCTGATTACAACACAATCTGATATACACTTTTGTTCTGAGACCCTCAGACCCTTAGAATATAAAAATCTATAATGAAAATGTTATATTTAAAAACTTTTATCTCATAAAAAGGTCAGATGTAAACATTTTCATCAGCAGTATCAGTCACATTTGTTTTAAGAGCTAAAGTCAACAAAAACAAAAATGTAGAGCCTGGAAAAGCAACCCCTTGACATACAATAGCAACTACTTTGGATGCTTTAACAGCTGCTTTACAAAGACATAAAACTCCATAGCAACCATGTTCCAGTACCATAGCAACCACTTAACAACCTGCATAGCCTAAAATACAATAACAGCTGAATAGCAGTGCAGTAGCGACAAGCTGGGATATCATAGGAACACACTACACAGTAAATCTGCCAGTGTTAAATCAACACTATTAGAGTTAAATTAACTCTGAGGGTGTCAAAATGTAACACTCTCAGTGTTAATTTAACTCTAATAGTGTTGATTTAACACTGGCAGATATACTGTGTAGCAACCATTTCAAATACCATAGCAACCAATCGCCAACAATACATAACAAACCATAACATCTGGAATGACCATGACCAAGCATTGTTTGCTTAATTTGTTTAACTTTTACGCAACAGTCAACAGCTTGTCACAGCAGTTTTCACTTGACAGGCGTTATTAATCAGCTTTGTCAAGCCAAATTGTAGTTTGTACACAAAAATGAATTCATCTACCTGAACATCCTGTTACTGGAGCTCCATCATACATCATCATATGTATTAAATTAAATTGCATTAAAATGAATATTAATTCAGGTTAGACTTACAGTTGTTGCGGCCATAGTTTTAGATTTTTGGCTTTCTTCAGACGTGCTGAACGATTCCTGCGCCAGACCTCCAGCAGGGAGATTTTTTGCTTGGCCATACCTGCTGTATGGCCAGTTGGATGCCCGTTTGCACTTAAAAACACTGCACTAATGAGCAAAGTGCACTGGCCCTCTGCTATGTTTGATGTACACTTTTAGTCTGATTGCCTAAGACCAGATACCCGCCCCTTCAACAAGTCCCAAAACAGTCTCAAAACAAAGGCCCTTTTGGCTCTCTGAGCGGTTTTGGGAAACAGTACAAGTGCACTACAGGGGACAGCATGGATTAGACATTTGTACTTATACACTCACTGGCCACTTCATTAGGCACTGAGCATAGCTTTACTATAAATAAGTGAGCACACCAGTCAGCTGTAGCAGAGTGTAATCCTACAGAGACACAAATACAAATGCATTGTGTGTATCACTACACTTGGCCAATAAATAACTGGCCTAACAGGACTTTTATTTGTTTTATTTCACTGTAACAGTTTTAAATGTGTTTAATCTGTTTAAGATGACGTCCCATACAAAGATGTTTAGAGAAATAATGAAGCTTTTGCCTTATATAATAGTCCAATAATATCAATCCATCCATTATCCCACCCACTTAATCCTTACCAGGGTCACGGTTAGTCCCCTACCCCCTCACCAGACACAGGGCACGGCAGTACATACTGTCCTAGCCAAGCCCAGGACAGGACGCCAATTGAAACTGTCTATTTCCTCTCAGTTCTTTACCTCTGGATATAATCATTCCTTTCTAAAATCGTCCTTCTGTGGCAGCCCTACAGTGGACCTTATAGCTTCATTAAAGGGAAAGTCTGAAAGCATGCAGTCTTGTATTTCCTATAGCTGTACTGTAGGGATTCATTTTCCAAGAACCTTTTTTTTTTGTGAATGTAATGACTATCAATGGGGGTCTTTCTTCTTTTGTGTTGCTCCAGTGGGATTCTGAGAGAACTCTTGGATTGATTGTGCTCTGAATACACTTGGGAAGAGCAGCTAATCCGAAAAAACAGGCGGGCACAGCTTCCCAGAAGTCACTCCTTGTGATGTGCTGGTTTCTGTCAGCAAAGGGAGTGAAGAGGAGTGGGGTTCAGACTTTTAAACTTGTAGATGTTTTTAAATGACACATTTCTGCTGTTTTGGGACATAACACAACATTATACCAGTAAGAGTCCTTGGGCAAGACTCCAAACTGTACTTCCACCTACAAATGTAACATGATTACTCGTCTCCAGGTATAAAACAATGTTTAGATCCGACCCTGCGCTACGAGAGCTCAGAGATGTTCTAGGAATGCCAATATTACATGATGATGGCTTTGAGCAAAGCTCTTTATGTATTACTCCGCCACAAACACGTAACCTGGCAAAGAAGGACGCTGTACAGGCAGAGAAATAAAGTCAACACAGTAAAGGACCTGGAATATTAATGTTTTCACTGTCCAACTGAAGAGCAACGACACTGAAGACACTTAACAGACATATGAACCTCCGATCAGCTGTGAGTGGTGTTTAATGAAAGACTCACCGTTTACACACTAAACTACATCTTTAACATCAGCGTCTCTGTGTTTACTGTTATTGAGGAAATGATGCTCCTCCACTGTTAAGGCTCACAGTCTGATGATGATGTAGGAGTGAAGTTAAAGCTACCCAAATGATATTTTGAGCATTAGAAGGCTGGTCTATATTTAATGTTCTGTATATTATTTATAGATGATCGTTAACTTTCTGTGATTTGTCCTCGTTGACCTCTCAGCATCTCATCTCGCTGTCTTGCCTGTACTGTATGCAGGCTGGGAGCTGGTATGTTCTTTACTGAGAGTGTAACTCTATTGATTGACTCCCCCTTTCACTACTGCCAGCAGAAGTTCCTGTAAGCTGATGAGATACTTCTATGAATTACATGTCCAGCGTTCATCAGCCTCAGACGGTAAACACGGAGTTGAGACCTGAGCAAGGACACTGTTGTGACCAATGAAAAAAGACCCATTGCAACACAGCCGATGACAGATGACACAGTTACACTGTCCTCTACAGCATGAACATGAAAACAAAATGTGAAGTTCTCAGCTGGAGTGTGTTTACATTCTCACCTGATTTGCCAGCTTGAGGTTACCAGGTTACTGGTACATGGCTACAGCTTTTTAAAGGACTACAGTGCTCAGCTGCCATCCCAGCCATCTCGTTAGACCATGGATCTCTCTCAGACTACAACCCCCATGATGCTTAGCATACCTGAACATCACATGACCTTCTCAGAGTTCTCCACTCATTCCATGAACTGCATTTTCCAGAATCCCTGTAATAGATTTGACTACTCGGGTAACACCTCGCCTGCTTCCTGTCGAACTCTCGTTAGCATCGTTATTTAAGCTTTACCTAAAGGCTGCCTTACACCTAACAACTTCGAAAAGACTCTGAAAAGACTTTTAACAGACTGAAGTCTGACACCACCTCACATCTACAGACTTTTTAGTCACAGTCTAAGATTTTGGAAAGACTGTGGATCTTGCAGGGTCATTAATTTAAAGACCTCAACTAGATTTATTTTGAGATTATTTACCATCTGCTTTCGTTTTACACAGAATTAATGCAATAAGGAGTATAATTATTGCAAAATGTGTATTTATTAAACTTTCTTTGTATCAAAAATAACTCGACGCACAATAAGACAACGTAGTGCAAAATAAAAACATAGTAACATGCATTACAGATACAGAGCTATCAGAGCTCAAATACTGTCAACACTGGATTCCCATCCATGCATTCCTGGTCCTGTGTGTCTGCATACTCCTCATTTTATTCAAGCTGTTGGGAAAAGCAATAACTTTTAATATCAAAATTATCATTAAATAGCCCCATTCAGGGGTGTTTAGCTAGCTAGTTAGCTTTAGCATAGCACACTCACCTGGGATTTCAAGGGCTTCAGCAATTTATCCACTTTTTCTTTTTCCTCTGTCATAAGAGTAAATGGTAAGACACGTCATAGAGACACTCTTGCTCGCTCCACAGCTCCACCAGGTTCTCCTCCTCTTCTGTAGTCCAGGAGAACTATGGTTCCCAGCTCTTGCCAGACTCTCGTCTGTGTACAATTTCTTTACCCGCCAGACATTCATGTACCTGCTTTGCAGCTTCCCATAGTTCTCCTATTGGTTGCCGACAGTGTTCACATCACTATTAATGTGAGCCAACTCTTAAGACTTGTGATAATATTAAACATGTTTGATTTTTTAGGAACACCTTGACGAGAAAAAGTCTGACTAAAATTTTCAAACCTGACCACCTTACACTTAACGATCAAGATGACGCGACTGCAACTTGACTCTAGCTTTGAAAATTTGTCTGCGACAGTGAAATGGCTTGAAAGTCATAAGGTGTAAGGTAGGCCTAAGTCTGTACTCATGGCTTGGTATTGACATTCCATGACACAGTAACGAAGGCTGCCTCTGATTGTGTTTCATGTCAAGTATTCCCTGCTTGCAGTCTGTTCTGTTTGTTGTCTGCTGATTAAGCCTGTTTATATTGAGGCCTAGTGGGCCCTCTGTTTAGCTTGTTTAGCCTCTTTAGCTTGAGGCCTAGTGGGCCCGCTGTTTAGCTTGTTTAGCCTCTTTAGCTTGAGGCCTAGTGGGCCCGCTGTTTAGCTTGTTTAGCCTCTTTAGCTTGAGGCCTAGTGGGTCCTCTGTTTAGCTTGTTTAGCCTCTTTAGCTTGAGGCCTAGTGGGCCCTCTGTTTAGCTTGTTTAGCCTCTTTAGTTTGAGGCCTAGTGGGCCCTTTGTTTAGTCTGTTTAGCTTAAAGCCTATTTGGAAGCTAAATCACCACATGTCTTTACAAAACACAAAGTAACACAGGGATTTAAAGCAGGGGTGGGGTTATGTGGCTTAAATCATACCACCAGGTGATGGTTGACCTGATTTGTAATGACATACAATCTACATGAATGTAGGCATGGAATGTAACTTGGGAAATTTGAATGATATTGACTACCGAATTGGAAATGTCCTTGGTTTGCATTTCAGAGATAGGTGCACCTTATTGTAAGTGGCCTTTTGCAGTTTATTGCTTAAGTAAAGAAGAAATAATGCATTACAATAACTAACAGAAACTACATCGTAGCATCCACTATGCTTAATCGCGTTTGACTGACAGGTCTCTGCTGTTCCTATACTATTATCTGCTTCTCTGACGGCTGTTATGATGTAGCGCTCAGGTGAACAGGGGAGTGTAGTCAGATTATTAAAGTGGATTTAGTGATTTATGCAGGACTTAGAGCATCAGTCACAGGAGGAGATGGACTGTAGGGCAGCAGCTGGTGAGTCAGAAGCAGCTGCTGTAGGCCATCATGCTGCGGTACGGCGTCAAGTTACACCACTGCCGATGACTCTGCTCATTCCAGCTCACACTCGCTCTCTCACGTTGTGCCGATATGTAGGCCCCGCCTCAAAAATCCCACTACAACCACTTATGCTGTGGCTGACTGACTGATACCGAATTATGCCATTTACAACATTGTCAAACCTTCTGACACTTCTAACTGGATTTTATACTGAAACACTGATGACAGTCAACGGTTCAGCAAATACTGCGTGCGACGCTGTTGCTGAAGATAACACAAGTGTTAAAAATTAAACGTTTTTAAAACCTTTACATTTTTAATCATAAAAATTGATACATTTGCTTATAGGTTGATTAACAGATATGAAAATTAATCATAAGGCAGCTAGCCTCCAAACAAGAAACGTAACTAACCCACTTTTTTACCAGAACTGTCACTGAAATGACTACACCATTAAAGTCAGGGATGCACAATATACCATAATTAAAAAAAACGAAATTATCTGTGTCTTTAACTAAAATCCAACACGTAGTTTTCCCAGAACTTTAGCCAAGATATAATTATAATTATAAAGACATGTAAAGATGTTAGGAACAACATCACATTAATGCATGACTTTCATCTAAAAAACGTGATTTTTGGGGGTGTTTTTGTGTTTAGAATGGGGAACAATGCACTGGGAACCCTCAATATTCTTAGAAGAACCTTCTCATTTCCACAGCATTACAAGAACATTTTCAGAATGAATATTTGTTAGACCTGGCAGCAGTCAGTGATTGTGATGCAAGTGTGAACAGGCCTCCAAAAGCTTCATCAATCAAACAGAACTTGGTGTGATATTCTCTGAGACTCCAAATCATAAAAACTGTGATGTGAACTCACTGTACACCAGTGCGTTTTAATGAGCGATGACTGCGAGCAGGCGAGATAGAGTTACTTGTAGAGTCCACTTCCCCAACCCCCCCAGAACATTTCCCTGTCAGCTGATCTTTCATCCTCTCTGTCAGAGATCGATGGCGACCGATATTTTCCCACAACTATTGGGCTTCAGTGCAATTCCCTGATGGAGCATGCAGCGTGTCTCCGTCTTTTTCTCTCACCTTTAGCTATTTGCTAAATGTTAATTGCTAATCTCCAGGGATCCTTCAGCTCACTAAGCCAAATTAGGTGTTACCAATAAATAGAATTCCGGGTCTGACTTTCAAATACAGCCCAGTTTCCCTGAACAGTGTTCCTTCCCCATGTACAATATTTACTGGATCCCATTGGTATTTAAACATATTTACAGCAGAAGAAAACAATAATGTCCTAAATTACACTGACAGACATTTTGGTTATGTGTTTTCACAGAAACAGCTGACTGGTTTTAGGTGACTATTAACCCCCTGGAGTCTGAGGGTGTTTCAGACACTCTGATGTATTCTGACATGTTCTGACTTTTTACAAATTACACACATCTAAAATTATTTTCCCCAAAGTGTTACAAAGACTTCTGTTCAGCACAAACTCAGCAACAACAGAGTCAGAACAGTAAGAGTGTCATAAATCTATATTCTGATTAAATCTGCTCTAAACTTAGACTTTATAAAAACCTGTTTTCAGATGTGCTGAGATATTGTGAAAACACACTCTAATCATTTCTAGCCAAGACTTTTGAGCTCAGAACTGAATAAACAGAGGTGTTGGCTACACACTGCTCATTACAGTGTTTAGATATTGTATGTGGTTTTATTTCTAAAGCTTAACTAATGTGAGGTGACACTCTGTTTTACTCATTCAGTGGTTCCTAAATTTAATATTTATGAAATATGGGTGAACACTCAGGTGAGAGCTCTTTTGTTTGATGGTGAGTCTGCAAATTCCACACATTTTATGGCCAGTAATCCACCAGTGGAATGTCTGGAATTACCATGTCATTATCATAAGAAAAAATGTGCAGCTGTCTGACTCGCTCTGAAAAACATGTCTCTGCTTATTTAAGCTCCTCACACAAATATCTAAAAATATTTCAATTCAAGCTGTATACAGTATATTTGAAAAATAGACTATTTAATGTTTTCAGGGATTGTTTATGTGTTTTGGCAGAATTTCATTAATATGCTGCTATCGGGAACAGCGACTCCAGAGAGTTAAGCCACATAAAAGTTAAGTGACTAACTTTAGACCTGCTGTGTAAAGTGAGGTTGTACAGCCAAGACAGTCCAGTCAAAACCTGTTTGGAGTCTATAGTTCAGAACTGGAGCCATGAGACTGACATGTCTAAGACTAGAGCTCAATAGTCACTTAAAATAACAAAAAATTCATCTACTAAACTTTTCAAATCATGTACAGTTATTATTTAAGACCTCACAGACTGTTCAGTGTGATTTAGGACATTTGTTTTCTTCTGTTGAACTTGAGGGGAAGTTATTTTCTGGGAGACTCTATAACTGGGCTGTATTATGAATTGAGCTCTAATTGGCTTCACAAGCTCTAGATCATGTTTGGTTTAAGCAGTCATGTTGTGTCAGCATATCAGAGTGACGTTCTCTGTTTCTGCTTAGTCGTTGCCACTCATCATATAAAAAGTCCTCTGCTTGGGGAGCCTGGGCCCCAAAGTGTGACCTGAGAGCCAGTCTCCCCCTGACATACACGTAATCCAAAACAGGCCATTAAAACCTGGAAAAATCCAGCACATCCAACCTGACAATAAACAGAGATGATCAGGGGGCCAGATGGCAGCATGCTGACCACGTGTTTTCACCCCGTGGAACGAGGCACCAGTCATTCGACTGAGTGCAATGTATCAGTGGTGTTAGTTAGAGAAACCCCATTGTGATGACAATGTCACCAGCCAGAGAAGGTGTGAGGTCAAGAGGTCAGTATTTACCAGCAGTGAGCCATTTAGCATCTCTCTCAGTTACACCGTTCAGTACCCGGACCAGCAGAAACAAGTGAAGGTTCAGTCAACCAGGATTTCTCAGTTAAGCCAGGTAACTTAAACCCAATGTCAAACCTGTCCAACGAGTCACTATAACACAAATCTGTTCACTGCACAGCTGTCGGGCAGGTATTTCAACCCAATCAAGACCAGACTCCCATCTCTGTGAATGGGCAGAGTGGCACTAACATTTAAAATACATATTTAGAATCACCGGTAAAGTCTAATGAAAATGGGATACTGTCCCGGCGCTCTTGGGTTCAAATGAAGAAGAATATGATTTTGAATATTTTAAATATGAATGAGCTCAGTTGTAGAGAAGGTTGCCAGCGAGGGAGTAGATTCTGAGAGTAAAGTACAGTATTCCCATGTCTGCACACCGTAAATCCCATCATGCCCTGGGTGGAGAGGTAGCTCAGCCAGAATTAGACCGTCCATTGCAAGGATCTAGATATACTGAGGAGAAATGCTCACAGTACTCCTCTAAACCTGAGAGCACAGCTCCAAAAACAAGAGTCAGAAAGAATTAACGAAAAATATGTATTCACTGGAATGAAGGAGGAAGTCCTGTAATAGTGTCCACTACGGTACAGTGGGCCACATACAAAAGTATGTCCACAGCGCATATTTGTCATGTCTTAACTGTGTTATTAAGCATTTTGTGTCTAAATCTACAAGCCTAAATTGGTTTAAATTTTTTCTTTATTAAACTACAAAAAATAAATAAAATAAAAAATTAAAATAGCCTTTCAAACAATCAGAAAATGTGTTTTATGATTTGTAATATAATAACATGTTTACAATTTACTGCTGAACACTAAAAATCGTTTTCGTTTTTAGATTTTCAGTCCTAGAAATATCTTATTTCAAGCTGCACAGCACTAAAGGGACTTTATGTTGGTTCAGTTTACAATGCAGATTTGTGCCACAAGAGGGCGCCCTTCAACAAGACAGAAACTGAGTGTTCAGATCTATTTGTTTGGAGCTCAAACATCAGTAACAGACTGAAACCAAATCAACACTCAACGTTTTTTTTCCCCCCCAAGAAGATATTCCAAAAAGATACGACTCCTAGTTTATCATCAAACTCAAAATAACCTCTAATTCTCATGACTCCTCCCTTTGGTGTGGATCTTAGAAAAGAAAAAAATAAAGAAGCTTTGAATGTAAGGAACAAAAGCCAGATGTATGTCCCCGTTATTTAAGAGGTTAAATGTTTGTACAAGACCTTTGGACGTGACCTTCCAGGTTGATGTACTGTAGATGTGCTTCATGTCATGACCGTAAGACATGCCTGAAGAGGAGAGTGGAGAGGAGGAACAGGCAGTAAAGGAGTTATCTCGGTGAAAGAGTCTCAGGGTCTGTTACTCGACCCGTGTGGGGTATGCCAGCAAGGGTTTTCTGATCCGGAAGCTAGATTACACGGCCGCGGGCCTGTGGCTCCACTGCGGAGTTAATCTACAGGACTTCAGAGGGAGCCGTGGATATGTAGAGCTCAGGGTGGGGGCACTTAAGGGGGGTTGTTTTAAGACAGAGACAGAGTGGTGCTGGTGTGTTGAAAAGGTCACGTGGACGACCAGGCAACCACAGATGGATGGTGAATGGATTGGAGAAATGTCCACGTTTCTCAGGCGTGCACTTGAGACATAAACATTAAGGGGAATTATGGGATGTGGAGATGTTGTATTGTAGGAGTGTATAAATTTAATGTTAAATTCAGTGTTTGACTTTTAGTCCAGATCTCAATTAAGTCTCCCTCGAGTTACATGACTGTAAGTCCAGGAGAAGAGGGGTTGTGTGAATTATGGTGGGGGATATCCTTCAAATATTGGGGGGCGCCTTCATGCCCCAAATCTATGCCTAAACTCAAGTAATAACACTCATGAAATCTTGATGTGAATTCAGATATTTCTTATCCAGGACAATCTTCTCGGTTTCCAGGTGTTTTATCTCCATATATCTCGCACTACGTCTCTTTAACATGTTTAGAAAATCTCCACTAAAGGCAGCGATTTTAATCAAATGCACTTTTGTCAAGTGTAACAAATATATGTGTCTGGAAAATGCCTGGTGTTTCTACACGACTCTGGCTCTGGGAACAAACAGCTGCTCTGGTAGAACATCGCAGTGTTATTTGAGGCAGCCGGCAACAGGGGGAGTTTGTGCACAGGACAGGGGGAAGAGGAGGGGCTAAGTGTTGAGCCAACAGAGAAGATCTGAAGAACAAAGACTGAGAAAGATGTTCTTGGATCAGGTAAGGGTGAAAAGTCAATGTTTTCATATTAGTGCTTTTTCTCAGAAACACTGGGTCAGTATTTTTTTTGCCTCGTTTGCTAATGTTTGCGATAGCAGCTGGTTAGCTCGAGCTAATCCACAGCCTAATGTTAGTGATATCTCTTGCTGTGTCAGTGTTCTATCTAATAATGTTATATCATAGTATTTGCCCTTACGTTTGTGAAGGGTTTAGTGTTTATGAATAAAGACCTCCGTTGTTCACCTCAGCAATGTCTATTGATTTGGGGGTGGAGCTTCTAAAATTGACTACCAAAAGTCTTCTGTCTCCTGAGTCATCAAAGAGTAGCAGTTGAGCAATACAATTCCTCTGAGTACAGACTCGCAGAGTTGAGTCTTATAAGCCAAGCAGTGAAAACAAATGCATGTTGTATTTTTTATTCACTCATTGAAATTCAAAGTAAAGCAGAACACTTCAGACAAGCCCTGAAGTACCACTGCCCTACATGTCATAATGTTTTTCCTGCTCTAATGCACCACTTCAACTCACGAAAGACTTGATAATTAGCTGTGGCATGCTGGGAACAAGGGATACTCTGAATTGTGCAGGGCTGTAGGTAGCCAGTTGGCTAACAAACAATATCCTGAGCCTGTAGAGCTAGAAAGCGAATGTTCAGTAAGCAGAAAATAAAAGAAAATGCCATGCTGACAAGTGCTGCCTGTTCAAATGTTTGTGGATCTATTCAGCAACTTTAAGCTGATGTACAAATGCACAGCTTGTCTACTTCCTGTAGAGAAGTACTGGCAATAGAATAGGTCTAAACATCAACCTACTGGCACAATGCCTAATGCCAGGTGGGCTAGAAGGGGATAAAGAGCCCAACGTTTAGCTGTGGAGCACTGCAACTGTTTTCTGTGCTCCATCCAAAACCTTTGGTGGGGTTGGTGATGAGGTGGTGGTGGTGATCGTCTAGCCTCCTGACCTCACACTTGTGTCAATGAATGCAATCAAATCCTCACAGCAATGCTCCAACATCTAGTAGAAACTTGAGTGTCCCACTACTTTTGGTGCCAGCCGTGTGCCAGCCTGTTCTCTGAGATATGAAATCCAGCCCCAAACTATCAATCAGCAGCTCATCAGAAAGCACTCTCTGCCCTGATAGAGGGACGCCACATGAAGAGGATGACACGGGGCATTGTGAAGGACCTCGTCTTCTCTGGCTCATGTTCTGTCTCTCCTTAATTCACTGTCCCATCTCTCTCTCTCTCTCTCCCTCCCTCCCCTTGCTCCAGCACCCTCTCATGGCTAGTCTTATCTCACAGTTGCTCAACACTCCGACACTCATCCGTCAGCTTTTGTCTCCGCACCCTCACCCAGGCTACAGCAGTTTAGCACTTACAGCTCCCAGAGAGCTCAGCTCCAATAAACTTTACACACGTACTTTTACTGTGAATAATATTCCAAAAGCATTTCTGAAACCATTCATCAGTAGACACCAGACTTCACTTCCATAACTTTAAGTCTTCAGCCTTATTCATAACATTAAATGTAAACAGTGTTCTCAGGTCATTTCTATTTTTATAGCTGTGATATTTATTTCACTTTGGACTGATGTGGGAAATGAGGGGCAGCCATGGCCTGGTGGTTAGGGATCTGGCCTTGTCCCCAGGCAGGTCATGACTGAAGTGCCCTTGAGCAAGGCACCAAACCCCCAACTGTGCATCTGCATAAGAGCGTCTGCTACACGCCTCAAATGTAAAACACTTTAAATGTAAAATGTTTATCTGGAAACAAGAGGACAGCTGAGGAAAAGCAGAGGGAGAGGAGAGAGAAGATGGGCATGGTATGGAAGAGAAGTGTCTGAGTGAGGATGTGGGTAAAAAGAAAAGCTATTATGAACGGATGATGGTGTTGCGATGATGTTGAAAGGAATTTTGTTCAACCTCGAGTGGGAATTGGTGTGTGTGACCCTGGTGTATCTAAAACTTGGGGATGGAGTCAAGGCTGTTAAAAAAATGGTCAGATTTCTGTGCTGATTTGTTTATGTGGGATTTGCTTTTGAAGGAGTGTTTCATATTCATTCCATGTACTCCTTATGAATATTTCACTGAGCACTTAGCTGATGTTTTAGCTGCAGTTGAACTTGGACGTCTCCAGTGATGATAAAGTCTTTTTACACTGTTGTTTTAACACTGCAAGAATGTAGACAGTGTTGCCACAATGTGATCATATCTGTAGGGAAGGAAGTCTACCAGTGGTTGTTGGGAAAAGTTACTTTTGATTCCCCGTTGTTTTCATGCAGCAGAGGTTCAGCAGTGGATTTGGACAGTTGTTCCTCCTCTTAGCTTCCCGTGGGGCTGAATCTATCCTGTTTCACAGATAGCAGCCAAATGAGAAGAAGGTCCAGGCTAAGCCAAGTGCAGCCTAAAGCCATAGCCGGAGAGAGCAACACCCACAAGTACAGATCACTTTACACCTGCAGAGCAGGACTAACACTGTGTTAGGACTTTATTTTTTAATGTCAAGAAGGTTAAAACGTATCAATAATACCATTACCTTACACATCCTAACTAGCTCAGAGAGAGAATCCAGATTAATTCCCCGGATGTACCAAAATGTTGAGATGCTCACTCTATGTTCATGCCTGCAATCTGTGGACAGGCTGAGATGCCTATGGTTAATATGTCTTTCCTGAGTAATCTTTCGCTATGTTCCCCATGCTGAAGGACACTAAGATATGATGAACGGACTCATGCTAGACGTGTGGCAAAGCTGGAACGACGAGCAAATTAATTCCCGAGGTGACAAACTTCAACACCCTCTGCGCCCCTTCATCCACCATAACCCAAGGTATTGCAGAGACACCCAAGTGCCCCTCGCCATGGAGGTGCCCCACCAGCGACCTCATGCAAACAGGCACACATAGATGGCAAGGCACAAAAAGTAATGATTAGGGAAAATACATTTGATCCAAGCAAAACAAAAAGTCGCTCGGCTCCTCAACAACTTTTCTGAGAGCTTCCAGAAACAGAGCCACCATAGACTGAGGCCTGTTCATCTGCTAAATGCCACAAACCGCCTACAGCCAGGCCGTCCTCTGGTAGAAAGGGTACAAATACACACTTAACACAGAGCCCATTGTCAGAGGCGCTCCACTGATCATCCGCCAGGCCGAAGCAAAGCACAAGGACGGCTCTCACTGAAAAGACGGCAGACCAAAGAAGTCACAGAGACAGGTCAGGGCCTGAGACCTCACGTCTGTCAAGACGGTGATTTTGCACATGGATTGTCGACTGAGGGTCAACATGAGTATCAAGCAACTGAACAAATCCACTTTTACACTCTTTCTGGCTGTTTTTTCACTTTGTCTTTTGCGTTAACGCTGGTCTGATGGAGTTAGAATGAACACATTGGGAGCCCTGAGCAGAGAAGAGCCAGCCTGAGGACTTAAAAGGAGACCACGTTGCTGACAGGTACTATTACAAGCAAGAAGCTCCAACCTGATCTCAGAGTCTAATGAGGACCCATGGGAGAGGTGCCTTGCCCACAATAAGAAATAGAACGGACCCCTTCATGCACATCACACCCTGGGACATGGCATTAGTCCCAGGTATAAAAATGTTCGTTTAACAGGCTACACTCTATAGCCTCGGGTCTTGTTTTGCCTGGGCTGACTTTTTGGCAGAGGGGAACATGCTCATCCTACCCCTCCACCCCTGGAAAGACATTTTATCTCGAGGGGGACTTGCCCCAGACTAACAGCTCTGGGTGAAGTAAGCTAAGCCTTGGGAGGCTTCACATTCTAGGTACACGTGCCCATCACACTTGCGAGCATCTTCTACAGGTGCCTAGAGCAGCCATGGTGGGTCTGTTGTACCCATGAATGGTGGGAGCTGGCATGGGACAGTTCAGAGTCGAAGGTTGTTGTCATCTTGTAGAGCAGTTGAGTGACGAGTGATGTTTGAAGTGGATACTGGTTTATGTGTATATATATATATATATATAGTGTGTTCACAGACTAGTCAGTGTGGTTTACTGTGAAGTATAAACATGAAACATTGTCTGACTGAATTGTCTACATGTATTGGTGAAATGTTATTAATTATTATAGTCATACTGTGCCCGCAACCACTTTAGTCTGTGAGAGCTTCATTAGGGTCTGGATGAGGTCTGAATGGGCTCAGAGGAGATTTAGTGATATAAAATTGGGACTTGATTGACTACATCAACAGGTCCATCTTCAGTTTCAGGCCTTCAGCAGCTTCTGACACTGTGACCACTCTGTACATGTGGACCTTACACACACATCTGTTTCTATCACATGTACACTCACAGTGAGGTCAGAATGTATGTAAATGTAAAGTTTAGGGAGCCAGACGTCCCCTGTGCTGAGAGACGAAGAGAGAGCAAGAATGATTCTTCTAATGGCCACTTCAAAGGGAAAGACCCTGACTGTGTGTTTGTGCATGTGTGTGCAGGTTAAGGGTAGGGTAAGGTTTAGGGTTTAGTTTAGGGGTAGAGTTAGGATAGGGTGAGGTTGGGGTTTAGTTTACAGGTAGGGTAAGGTTAGGTGTAGGGTTAGGATTTAGTTTACAGGTAGGGTAAGGTTAGGTATAGGGTTTAGTTTAGAAATAGGGTAAAGGTAAGGTTTAGGGTTTAGTTTAGGGATAGGGTAAAGGTAAGGTTTAGGGATAGGGTAAAGGTAAGGTTTAGGGTTTAGTTTAGGGATAGGGTAAAGGTAAGGTTTAGGGTTTAGTTTCGAAATAGGGTAAAGGTAAGGTTTAGGGTTTAGTTTCGAAATAGGGTAAAGGTAAGGTTTAGGGTTTAGTTTCGAAATAGGGTAAAGGTAAGGTTTGGGGTTTAATTTAGAAATAGGGTAAGGTAAGGTTTGGGGTTTAGTTTAGAAATAGGGTAAAGGTAAGATTTGGGGTTTAGTTTAGAAATAGGGTAAAGGTAAGGTTTGGGGTTTAGTTTAGAAATAGGGTAAAGGTAAGGTTTGGGGTTTAGTTTAGAAATAGGGTAAAGGTAAGGTTTGGGGTTTAGTTTAGAAATAG
>BRDA01034951.1:0-64790 GCA_036984385.1 Crenuchus spilurus | reverse complement strand
AATATTGACATTTGCCATCTCCACATCATTGCATTCAGTTTTTATTCACAATTTGTATAGCGTCCCAACTTTTTTGGAATCCGGTTTGTATTCAAGCTATTATGGATCAGATGACCAGTAATGTCTTTAAAATTATATTTAAAAACTGAAGCAGTTCCACAATGTATTGTCAGTGACTTAAATAACATCTTGGATTGCTGGCTTTAAAGAAAAGGGCAATTGTGCTTTCCTTGGGTTGAATGAGCTGTTTACTTACTTACTAGAGTGTCTATGCCTTTAAAGAACCGCATCAGATTAGTTACAGGGTCAGATATGTAACTCTACTGCAGGCCTGGGTGACGTTCAAATTGATAGCATAACAGGAAAATATCAAATGTGCATTGATGCCTACTAGGCCTAAAATAGTCATCCTTTATATTTATACCTGCTCTAGAATGTGAGAGCAGTTGAGTTGTTGAATCGTATGCTGCTCAAGTGAAAGCTTATGGTCTACTAGAACGCCATTTTGCATTGCCTGTTATATTGTGATGTAGAACTTTTAACATTTTGGGCTTGGGATTTCAACTAGAAAGACCTTTAACTACATCATTTCAGTCCTACTTAGCCTGAAACAGCTGCCTATCTGAATTTGCAATGAATTTACTTCTTGAACCTCACAGCTCCAACACAGTTCATAAGAACTAGACATCTGATGCTTCTAAAGCTACTGCACAGAACGTTCAAATGGTTTTCCACTAATGCAACTTTAGCAACATCACACAAAACACTGGTTTGCTGATACGAGGCATTATCTGTGGGTGAGGATACCTCTCAGGATGTCTACTAGCTACAATGTAGCATCACGTTTGGGCAAGACGCATCTCACTTCAGCCAGAAAAGCAGTGCATTAGCTTAGTATTGGAGTTAAAGCTTGAATGCTCATGAGCCCACGGGAGCCATCAGCAATGGGGGAAAGTCTAAAGTCACTGCTGTGAATTTGCATTGTAGAAATTAATTCCAATCTAAAGAAATGTGACTTCTACAATTACAATTCACCAACTACAATTCACAATTTCACAATGTATCAAACCACTCAGAATAACTAATCAGATGTTAACATGTGAAGAACTGAATTATACAGAAACATAAAAAAAAAAATGGTGAAATTCCCACTTAAGTAGATGCAGGTTCCTCAGATCTCCTTAAAAGGGAATTTCACCATTTAGTAATTGAGAACAATTTACCCATCTGTTTTAACACAAACACTCCAGATACCCTGAATTATGGAGGACCAAAAATGACAAAAGTATAAATAAATAAATAAATTAATTAATTAATTAATGTATAAATAAATAAATAAATGGAGGACCAAAAATGACAAAAGTATAAATAAATAAATTGATAGATAAATAAATAAATAAATAAATAAATAAATGGAGGACCAAACATAAAAATAAATAAATAAATAGATATACATTTTTTCATGAAAAAGTGTATATACTAATAATAAATGTTTTTACTTTATTTATGTATTTCTACATGCCTACATTTATTTATGTATTTCTACATGCCTACATTTATTTATTTATGTATTTCCACTCGTATGTATTTACTTTTCTTCAAACCGTATGTTAATTGAGTGGGCGGTCCTAACTTCATTCTAAAAGCACGATTGGTTAAAGAGTTCTGATAGTTTTCTCTCTATTAGTAATGCCTTGGCTTATAGCGACTGTTCTCTAGCAATACTGGCCATTGGACTTAGCTAGTTAACTACAATTGATGAAATGTATTTAAGAACAATTGCAATTGATTTAAGATCATTGACGAATGTTTGTGAGAACCACTCGCCAAAGGACTACCTTCTCTTTCATTTAGAAAGAGAAGGTACTATGACTGATCTCTGTCTCTCTCTCTCTCCGTGTGTGTGTGTGAAAGAGAGAGATTGTTGTTACTGCAATGTAGCGAGTGCATTTTACAGATGTATAGAACGTGAACATTAGATGTAAATAAGAGCGTTGATTATCACCAAGCTTTCCAAACACTGAAAATATTTTAAACCGCGTCTGGATACGTGATCTGCGTAGTGCGCTCGTGCATGTGAACCGCAATAGAGTCTCCTAAGGTCTGAAATGAGTATCCAGCTCATCTCCAATTTAAACCATTATCAACACTCCAAACAGCAGCAAGCATGTCTTTTTAAAATACACTGTATTCTTTGTATTGTACTGGTCAGCTACATCCCGTAGCAGTTCTGTTAATGGCCTTCCACTCGACGCCATTGCGGAGTTAACAGAATAGCTTAGCCAACTCGTGTTATTACAAGATAGTGTTGTTCGATTGCTTCTGTCTGGTTCACCAAACTGACCAATCGTGCTTTTAGAATGAGGTTAGGACCGCCCACTCAATTAACATACGGTTTGAAGAAAAGTAAATGCACACGAGTGGAAATACATAAATAAATAAGTGTAGGCATGTAGAAATTCATTCATTCATTCATTCATTATCACACCCGCTTAATCCTTATTAGGGTCGCGGTTAGTCCCCTACCCCCTCACTGGGCGCAGGGCAGGGCGTTACACTATTCAACTAAGCCCAGGACAGGGCGCCAGTCCATCGCTGGGTGACACACACACACACAGACACAGACACACCTACGGACAATTTTCTTAGAGTACCCAATTCACCTGACCTCCATGTTTTTGGACTGTGGGAGGAAACCGGAGACCCCGGAGGAAACCCACGCAGACACGGGGAGAACATGGAAACTCTAAAGCATATGCTGCCTGCCCTGGCACCGAATCCCAGAGGCGGGGATATCGTGGGAGCTTACATGTAGAAATACATAAATAAATAAACGTCGACATGTGGCAATACATAAATAAATGTACACATGTTAAATACATAAATAAAGTAAAAACATTTATTAGTATATACACTTTTTCATGAAAAAAAAATATCTATTTATTAATTTATACTTTTGTCATGTTTGGTCCTCCATTTATTTATTTATTCATTTATACATTTATTTATTTATACTTTTGTCATTTTTGGTCCTCCATACTGAATGAAACATTTACTTGTCCTCTTAAAATAGCAAGAATTGCTACTCCACTGTTTTTTTTCTTTTGTTTATAAACAATATTTTCCCAGGAAATCAGTGTTGACCAATAAAATAGTGTGCATAGATGCACAAATTTTGCTCAAATGTCAAAATTTACTTCCCCCAAGTGGATTCCATACTTTTTATATAATGGCTAAAACTACCTTGCACAGCAAATACATTTTATTTGAGAAAAAAATTACAGTACAAAGTATTTTTTTATTTTAAACATTACAAATCATGATAATTATCAGAGGAGTACAACGTTATCAGCCCAACACATACAGTGTTTATCCCACAATAGAAAACTAGACAAAACTGCAAAATACCCTGTGAATAAATACAATAGTCGATAAGCCTCAGTTTACAATTTAGGCAACAGTACACAGGTGCAAATATACAGACCCAATTTTAAAATGATCCCAGTCCTGACATGGCTTCAATACCCATTAAAATGAAGGTAGGTTTACAGCTCAGAACTAAATAACCCAGATGTTCACATCCCTTAGACACTTAATGCATATTAATCAGATTAATTCATGTAAACACAGTTACACCCTACTGCCTTAGATCCAGGCTCTTCAGATGCATAAACAAGCTGTGGTTGTGTGCTGGATGAGTACACGAAGATCTCCTATCCAGACACCGTCAGGGCTACGTCACCCTTAAGGCAGCTTCAAAAAACACAACAATGGAGCGAACACAGCTCATAGGAGTGAATGAAGCTAGTCAAAAACAATACAAAAGTGAGTGTTGCATTCATCAGTGATGCAAACTTTGTAATACCAAAAAAAAAATCTAATTTGCAAGGTAAAAAAGTGGGGTGACAATTCTCAAAATTAAGAGCAGTAAATCATAAAACAATTCAACAATAAAATAAACAAACGTGACATTTTTTTTGATTAGTGTAAAAATCAGCTGTGAGAGCTTATAAATGCTCCATGATGTGAGGAGTTGAGAGAGGCACTGTCCTAGGTCGGAGCACCCCGACACCACTGACTGGGACATGAACAATACTGCTGCTGGTTGGGCAACACCTAAAAAACAAAGATGAGACATTCAGAGAATCAGTTGCTACTCCGTAAATGCAGACGTTTTAGCATTTCTTTCAGAAGAAAATGTTACTGCATTTGTTGGTCACTTAAAAAGTACAAAAAGTTGACCTCAGCCAGAACTGTCCATGAAAAGTCTTCTTAGATACTTTCGTATTCCTGGTTCCACTATTCCTGTATACAGAACCATGACTCTCCAACACACCAACACTGACAGTATAACTACAGAGTGCTGGGTGATCAGGGCTGTGTGCAGTTAAGATGTCTCTGTATGCCAGTGAAGCAGCACTCAATAGCAATTTTATTTTTACCAGATGTCAGTAATTATAAGCTTGAGTGTACTTACACAGTCCCAGCTGCAGGGCCTTAGTCATCTGTGGCAGACATCCCTTTCACTGGGTCCTTTTCTCTCATCTACAGGAGGGCATGAGGGAAAGACTTGGTTATGAAAACTGAAACATATGTTATGAAATATGAAAAAGAACATCTCTGATGGAAAAAGAGAAACTGATAACTGAGGCAACTGCTATGTTATCATTAATGGTGACTGAAAATTTCATTTAACTGTTAAACACATTGGCAAACACTGCCTCACACTAAGGGTGTCACGGTTAATCAGTACTGATGATAACCATCAAGTCATAATTCTTTGCACTTCTTATGCTAACATACTCTCCACCCCAGTACACTTGTATTTTGAGTGTAATTCATTTGCAAAAAATAAAGAAAAAAACACTAACAACATGTAAAGTTGAAAAATAAAGGAAGGAAAAAAAAAAGAATATTACTAGACGCTCTTAGCCAGTATATTGTTCTTGATGATCAGCTATTATCAGTCATTGACAACAAGGGATTTTGATGCCTTCTTAAATGTGTCAGAGCCCAAGAATGAAATTCCCAGCTGTTATCATGTAACGGTTTCACTAAAGACACACAACAAATCAAGAGTTGCATGACATTAAAGCTTTCAACTTTACTACAGACATTTGGAGCGGGAACGTCTGTCCAGCGTGTCTCTTGTTAGTTTAACTGCACAGTAGTTAGATGTCATAGTAGAAAAAATATTGGAAAAGGTTGTGTTAACATGTGTGACAGATGTTCAATTAAATCTAAAGAGTGATTGCTTAAATACAATCAGATTCATTCACTGTTCCTGTTGGTATTTTGTTTTTTTTCAGTGAGTTGAACCAAAGAGACAAATGAACCGCTAAACTGCACTATTTTACAATAACAATTACACTGTTCCATGTTGTTTATGATTTATTTATTCTAAGTAGGTATCAGCATAGGCAAGTACAAAAGTATATGTAATCCTGTTCAGTGAAAAAAAACAAATGGTATTAATGCATCCCTACTATATTAAATTGCTTAGAGTATAGCAATATATCACATTATATTAAACTGCAATTCCTTTATCATGATATGCGTCATATAGCCAGGTTCTTGCCTATACACAATCCTAGTGTACAGATGATCAATGAACCAGTAATGTCTTCAATAATGGGAATAGTATTAATATTTAACTTAAATCAATTATCAATAAACAACTATTTAATACACCTTCTAAAAGTCATTTAATACACCTTATATATTATTTAATACCTTATCAAGTTCCTTTTGCGTCTCCTCTTCCATCCGCCGAATGTCTTCCATTGTTAAATCAATCCACCTGTCCATCCAACAGAAAAGCTGTCTGTGGAAGTTGGTAAACAGACGCTTCTCTTGCTGGAGATTGAAACAGACAGATAAAATGTACTGCATGCTTATGAAGATGGAACAAATACAATATATTTATACACACAACTATGTTCTTTACATGATAAATGACAAATAAACAGTATGTACCTTGTGGATAAAGCCCTCTACTTTGTTCTGCAAACCAAACCACTTGAACTTGACAGTGACAAGTTTATAAGCACACATATGAGGACAGTCTGTTTTCTGGGGAAGTTCTTTCTATATTGGGAGAAGAAACACAGGAGAACATTTAGCTTAGAGGGACTTTGGTGTTGGAGAAGGCTTCTGAGAGAACCTTGGACCGCACAGAAAACAAATAAATGGATCAAATAAATGAATTCTTGATCAAATAAAAACTTTCACCAGAAGCCTGCATTGTGTGGCTTCAGGGACACTCCTGAGTGTTAAAGAAAAAAAAAAAAACTACCGTTCTTCCTATTGGTCAATCTTTTTCCCCGCTGTCCATTTTCTTCATTGTTCTTAATTTTAAGATGCTGGCAGCAGGACAAATTGCTCTGGTTTTTGATTAGTTTAAAAAATATTTGTGCCATCAGAACCCACGGAAAGTCAATCACTTAGTAACTACAACCACAGTAATACAAGCTGGAAGGGACATCTGAAAATTTTTACCAACAGTGGATGAATACATCTATATGATTAAAGTGTGAAAGGGCAGTTAAAACCGTGTCACCTGTTCTAGCTTCACCAAATGCTTTTTCACAAACAAGAATTTTGGACAAAGTCATGATGAGGAACATTAGTGTCTGCATCAGCCATGTGTAATATTGATGGTGAAACTGAATCGAGTGCTGTGGGAGTTTTTCAAACTAGCTAAAAAGTGCCCTATTTAGGCTTAGAGTGGTACAAGTGTGGACAAATGTGATTTTTCCATTAAGACCAATGTTGACATGGCCCTTGAGGGTCTGGGGGATCTCTCATCTGTTTTTTATGCAAATCACCATAACTGCTCAAAATTAATGCACCCAATCAAAGTAGTTGAGAAAGGGAGGGGCTTATTCTATACATATGCCTCCCCACCCCAGGATTGCTTATACATTTCAGGGGTTGTGATTTTTGACTTCAGAAATGTAATGCTGTTCATACATACTCTCCAGTCTGGCCCTAAAGGTCCCCTCCCAGTCTTTGTGGACGTAAATGTGGCTGGATCCTCATCTGGTTTATAATCCTGTAAAGGGTGGAAACAGAATGTTACACAATGAAAAGTTAAAGGTGACATCTCACTTGAGTTCTCAATGTTCTTCTGTGTTGAAGATTCACAATTCCTTTCCAAAAGGTCTCATAACGTAGATGTATGTTTTTGTGCATCTCCTGATAATGTTCTGAAATGATCTCTAAGAGTGATCTCTTCAATATTTCTTCTAACCACTGTGCCTGCCAACCATTCATGCATCTAATTTATTTTCTCAGATCAGGGTCTTCCTGCAAATTAGCACAGAACAAAAATGATTGATAGCAAGTTAAGAAACAGATTTTGCATATAACAGAGCTGAGGGCCATGACATTTATTGATTTTATGACATTTATTGATTTTGTATGCATGTGTTCCCATTTTAGATGTCTGATGTGGACTTTTATCAACATGGTTCAGGTCTACATGAGTACGTATGTTATTACAAAAGTGTTCTGTGGTGCCATCAAGATCTCTGTCCGGTAAAGCTGTGAGGTGAAGCTGCCAACATAGAGACCTATTACTACAACACATCCCACAAATGCTCAGATTGAGATCTGGAGAATCTGAAGACCGCCGTAAGTAGATACTGACCACTGCAGACCAGAAACACCTATATGGTGCTTCAGTGATGCTCCAACTCAGTCTGACCTTAAGTATTAGGTCTTTGTAAAATTGTCTTAGGTTTGCATGTCTTCAATAGAGTTCTTGCACTGGCTAATATATCCCAGATCTTCACATGTACAATTGTTATGATATATTCAGTATTATTCACTTCTGTGAGTAGTATTAATGTTGTGGGTGACCTGTTCATCTCCGGTACCATATTAATATAAGAACATATTTAGAAAGAACAGAATGATAGAAGTACTGAGAGAGGTCCAGATTCACTGCACAACATTTGGTCTTTAATAAAAGCAGCAAACATCAATTTGCTCACCTTGGCATCTATCTGACTCTTGTCTGCAATATCAAGGTAAACAACCTCAACCTTCTTCCATGTTTCTGGGTCAAGCTTGTGGACCTGCACAAAAAAACACATTACTGGACATGGAGACCAGGATGTCCTGTTAACATGATTTAGCAAGGTTCCTGTAACTCCAACTAAATTGCTTCACTAAAGATGAAGTGAATACATATGGTTAGTGTATGAAGCAGGGGTGGGAAACTGAGGACTTGAGTCCAGCAGAGTTTGCTGATGATACAACAACTAAACCTGGCAATTACTAGGGGCGGAAGAAAATATTGATATGCTTGAGTACCACAATGTTATGTTTTGTGACACTTTATTTAGTCGCAAAAACACAGTTTGTTTTCTAACTAATAGTTTACATGTAAAAAATTGGTGACACACAGTGGTTCATTCTGTGTAAAGCCCTGACCACTAGATGGCAGTGTTGTAATCTATCTTCAGTCATTAGACTCTTCCATTCCAATGGAAAGAAGTAGTGTAAGGGCACAACACTGATATTTTTATCACAATATATCACCTTCCACACAGTACTGGAATATATGTAAGCTAATGGCTGCCAAGGTATCCAATTCCTAAATTCCAGTTGCCACATTTTTGTGCATTTATGTATACAAAGAAAACATGAGAAGTAATCTAAAAATCATAAGAGAGTGAATTACTGCTCATTTGTCAGCTGTTGATGCATTAGATACTCTATCGCAGGTTGTCTATTCAACAGATATTTACTATGATTATGATTACCATTAAAAGCTTCCAGAGCATTACTACAGAATGGTGATTAAACTTTTTTATAACCAAGTCCTTTCATAGGTGTCCCATTATAAATAATAATAGGTGTCCCTCCAGTCAATCTAAAAAGAGTATTTTTAGTCTCTGCAGTATAATGAATCATAACCCACGTATCACATTACATATCATATCAAGTTCTTGCCAATTAACACACTGTCCTAGTAATTGACTAAGCTGAATCAGGTGTACTATACCAAACTGTGAAGGAATCCAGATTTTCACAACTGGAATTCTCCACCATCTAGTATCGGGTCTGGTCATTTCTATTGGAATTATGTTACAGTAAAATGGAATAGGGTAGGTATATATTGAGTCATTTGGTAGACAGTCACTTACATTTTCCTGGTCGCCAAGGTCAGGCTTGTGCCATGTCTCAATCATGATCATAAAATGATCTTTCATGTACTCATTCTGCAACACAGAGAGAAACAGATGAGATGGGTTGGCGATCATCCAACTTCCTGATCTCACTAATGCTTGTCACTGAATGCAATCCAATAGTAACAGCTATGCTCCAAATTTGAGTAGAATGACTCCCCTGGACAGCAGAAACAGTTACTCAAACAAAATCAAGTCAAACTTTTTTTTTTAAACACCCTTGATCTCACCCTTGATGTATGTAGTATGTGCATGCAAATTATTCAATAATTACCTGATCACAATTATTTGAGATTATTGCAATAATGTAATACTTTAAATTTGTTTAATAGTTGTTAGTGTTCCACCACCTTTAGAGGGCAGTAGTGAGTAATGTTTGTTTATATGAGCTTGTGATTATGGTCAGTGTGGAGCTACAGAATACACAGCCGATTAGTTATTTGGCCACTTTAGGCTTGTATGTTAACACATGTTACACACAAGCAAAATTAAACAAACTGTTACAATTATTTATATGACAATTAATAAGTCAACTAACATTTACTGTATACAAGTGACAGTAGTGACAGCCCATTGTGAGGTTGTGGCTAAGGTAAATAAAGGCATCATATTACTTACTGTGAGAACTATTGATGGAGAGACAGGATAACATGGAAAAAAATTTAATGAAGGTTAGTATACAGTTTTAGTAAAGACATTTTAAAACAGATCTCTCTCAAACTGATGCTTTGGCTTTGACCGAACAACCATATCTGGGTGCATTTGGATATAGGATATCGTGCACCCATTACTGTCTCAGACATTAGCTTAATAAAGTCATCACTGAGGTATAAAATGAAAAACTATAAACAATGAAATGCTGTAAGTTAAACAAATATTTAATATAAAAAATGATATAAAATTATATCTAACATAATATTAAAAAATATTAGTGGAACTTACTTGTACGACAGTATGGGTAAGCATTCCAAGCCTTCTCATGGATATTTAGAGCAGATGATGGAGCCAACATCCTCACAAATGTTGGTACTTTACTATAAGAGAGGAAGTGAGAAAGAGTAATGAGAAAAATGTGCAAGTACAACCAACATATTTCATTTGAAAACACCAGTTTGCCATTTAGACTGTAAATTTAATGATGAACGGACCAAGAGAAACACATTTAGCACAGCATTACTTAGAATAAAATAATGCTGCTTTTTAAGCTAACCCTTAGGAGTCATTGATTTTGACTGGTGTGAACAAATCACATCCAGTTTAAGACATCACAGCATAAAAACAAAACTGAGTAATCATTGTCGTCCACTTCTCTCAAAAGTGCTGTCTTGAAACTCTTCACTAGTTTTTAATTAAAGTTGATAGACCAACAGTGTATTTAGATATTATAAAAATGTATTTACACATCTGTAAAGGAAGCATGGCAGGAAGGGGAAGGGTGACATGTCAGCAAGGAAGCCATACAATACAGCAGGACCTGCGAACACTGCCACCATATTTGCTAAAAAAGAACCTTACATCTGCTTGATGCAGCTTAATTTTATCATAATTTTTTACCAATATGTTTACAATTATACTGCGGTAGCATTTTACATATTTAAAATACTTCAGTATGCATGTTTGTTTTTTACAGAATAAACTTGCAAATCTACAGTGCTTTGCAAAAGTGTTTACCCCTCTTTGATTTTTAAGAAGGGATATTCTTGAGCAAAACTTGTTTTGGTCTGTCAGAGATTTGAGACTGGGACAGAGGTTCACCTTCCAACAGGACAATGATCCAAAGTGTACTGCTAAAACACTCAAGTGGTTTAAGGGGTAAAGTGTTGATATACTGGAATGGCTTAGTCAAAGCCCAGACCTTAATCCAACTGAGAATCTGTGCTCAGACTTGAAGATCACCAGACCGTTCACCAGAGGAAACCATCTAACTTGAAGGGAGCAGTTTTGCCTGGAGGTATGGGCAAAAATCCCAGTGGAAAGCTCAGAGACATATTCAAAGCAAACTGCAGCTGTAAATGCTGCAAAAGATGGCTCCAAGAAGTACAGACTATAGGAGAGTTAATATCTATGCACAGTGAAGTTGCTGTTTTTTGTACTATTTGTCATTTGCTTCACAATAAAAAGAAAATCATCTGTTCAAAGTTGTAGGCATGTTCAGTAAATGAAATGATGCAAACCCTCAAATAACCCTCAAATTCATTTTAATTCCAGGTTGTGAGGTAACCAAACCCGAAAATGCCAAGGGGGTGAATACTTTCGCAAGGCACTGTACAATATGTCAAAATGAATAATAAAAAAAAATTAACAGGTCCTGTATGTGGTGATGTGATGCCAAAAAGTCACAAGGGTTAAAAAGGCTTCCTATAAGTTATCATTTAGGAGATTATTTAAAAAAAAAAAGTTATGACCATGACCAAATGCACAATAATAATGTTTATTATGTGAATTTGATTACCTATGGAGGTAGTAGATCTTGTGTGTGTATTGTCCCTTCTCTCCATCCTCCTTCTCATAGGGTTCATTCTTCAGCACCTCCACTCCCTCTCCTCCGCCTGTCTCATTCTTACTGGCCTCGGCTACAGAGTACAGCTGGCCTACCTGGTACTATAGAACAGTACAGAAAACACAGCTGCAGAGCACAGGACCTCCAAACATTAACTGTAATTTTTTAAATGGCCACTACTAAATGTTTACGGGAACAAATGCAGCCATTTGAGAGTTTTATAATGTAGAGTAGGAGTCTTGCACAAAGACTCTTATTGGTATAGTGTGCTGAATTTCTATTGGAGTGGAAAAGTCTAATAGCTAAAAACAGTTTATAGCACTGACATCTAGTAGTCAGCGGTTTACATACCACAGAAAATGAACCAATGCCTGTCCCCAATCTTTACATGTGAATTATAAAGTAAAAATCCTTACTCTGTTTATAAGATTCAAAACAGTATCACAAAATATAATTATGTCACACTGAAGTCTAGCAGTGTTTTCTTATACAGCTACTAGAGGTGGACAATATGGTATAAAGTCATATCATGATACTTCAGGAAGTGTTGTACTATACACAATATGCCACAATTTATTTTCTGCCGGCATTTTAAAATACCATGGAAAACAAATTCAATGATTTGTATTTTACATTTTATTGTGCTGCACTAAATCCAAATAAACTGCACTGATTATTCTCTGATTTTATTGAAACATGTCATTTGGAAGTGTTTTAAGCACTTATGATGTCAACAATATACTCAGAAAAGCATATTGTGACATATTTTGATGTAATTTATCACAATAATTATAAATACTGCCATATTGCCCAGCTCTAACCCTTACCCATCTGACAGGACAACACTGGTCTGATAAGCTAAAACAGATACAATTTCACCACATTTTGAATTTAATTTTTTTTGTGTGTGTGTGTTATTCATTCACATTTCACACACTCTTTTCCTGGTATCATTAGGCTCTGAACACAACGTCCTCAAGAAATGCTTATCACAATGTAATTTCGCATGATAACAATACCATATCATCATATCATTCCCCTCTACAAACATTACACCCAACACGACTCCACAGAGTACTTAACTCCCTAACCTCACACTGCTACTATTCACCTTTGTAAAGAATGATCAAGCCATTGATTTGATTTACTGCAGGCTGTTTGATCCTGAATTATAATCATATAGCCTTTAGAGCGCCATGAGGGCACATTGAGGAGGAGTCAATAACAACCAAATTAAACAGGGCAAGGCAGAGCATGTGAACACTCATAACTACACACATACACCTTAAATTATAACCCCATCCATAGTATAATATATGAAATGTCTCAACATCAAATTGACATTCAAAGAGGTTTTGTGGGCCAAAAGACATTTTATTTTATTTCAGGTCAACAGTTATTAAATATCTATATACCCTAAACCAATTCTATGCCTTCATTAACTAGCCTTTCAAACAAAAGACAGGCATCAAGATATTCAGGTTGGTTCTGTAAAGACAGAACAGGTCGTTTAAAATGTTATGACAGCTCTAGATCAATTGAAAACTGGTCTTTGCCTGAAGGCCTACAGTGACAAATTTGTGAACCTAGAAAACATCTGATATGTCTTGAACCAATGAGATTATGTAATGTCATTCAGCAACAGATTACACAGAGACTCTTTCTTGGACTCTCTTGGACTGAAGGTCAGGAAAAAGAAGACTCAGCACTTACCTCTTCAACGGAAATAGGAAGGACAACCCGGCTGGAAGACAGAATTGAGTCCATTACAAAAGAGCCAGCAGATACATAAACAGTCCTACCACAGCTTTAACCAGTCTATGGTGAAAATTTTATACTTTTTAATGTTTTTAGTCAAAATTATTAATGAATGATTGATTGAAGCCATATGGCAACAGAAATAATAGTAAAACTATAGGTGATTATAAATAATTAAATGTGACATGTAAAACACCCACATGCAGTTGTAAGTTCATCTCTCCATGAAAACAAATTACTGTATTTTCTGCACATATAAGTTCAAAGCTTCCATTTATTTTATTAATTTGACATAGAACAGCACAAATCTAAAGAATAATGCTCTGTGCTATTTTTCACTTGACTATTCATGTTTCACTCAATAAGGCTGTGCCAGAGTAAAGACCAAGACTGTTTCTCATTTTCAATAACGTGAATAATGGACCTGCTGCCATAGTCAATGTCGCATTGAAGATTGGACTTTCAAGTCCAATAAGTATACACCAATTAACTAAAACATTAAGAATAATGTTTGTTAATGTATGCTGTTGGTCCTTCTCATGCCACCTTAACAGCTCTGACTCACTGAGCCATGGACTCTACAAGACCTTTGAATATGTCCTGTGGTATCTGACACTCTGGCATTAGATCCATTAAGCCCATTAAGTTGCGAGGTGGAGCTGCTGTGGATCAGCCTTGTTGGTCAAGCACATTCCACAGGTGATCGGATAGAGATCAGGAGAAATTGGAGTCCCCTGCCAGTAGGTACTGACCACTGCTGACTGGTAGTACTTGTACAAGCCCTGTAGTCTCAGAGATGCTCTGATCCAGTCATCTGACCATAACAATTTGGCCTTGGAAGTTTTCACACCTGCCCATTTCTCCCATATCCAACAAGTCAACTATAACAAAAAGCTGTTCTATTAGCATCTAATACATCCTAGAACTTCACATGCACCATTGATATTGATAATCTCTGAATATGGTCTTAATATTTTAGTTGATCAGTGCATGCTTCTATATTATATTATACATATCCCAAAGCTTGAAAATAGGCAATTTTTTGCATTTCTACAGTGAAAATCTGAAATGGTGAACATAAATATATCATCCCTCCTACCAATGATTGCAAAGGTTATTGTACCCATGGTCAAATGACATGTTTTGTTGCTTTCCTAAGTGAAAATAAGAACATATCTTTAACAGAGAATAAACCCCTTCACATGTTTATATATGCTCACTCTTCATTTTCTAAATAGGACATATTTGAAGTACTTAAAACACTTTCAAACAGTATGTTTGATTAAACTGAGAGCATAATAAGTCCTGTTTATTTGACTGGATTGGCAGCACAGCACGTAAAATGTTGACTACAAAACACTGAATTTATACTTTTGGTGGCATTTTTAAAATAACGTAATTTGTCGGTTCTAATTTAGCAGATGTCTGAAATAATAAATATTGTGGCACGTTCTGTATTGTAAAAAAAACTTCTTGAACTAACACAAAATGACATTTTGCCATGTCGCCTTCCGCTTCCTTTTTTTAAAATCAGATTAAAAGAAAGAACCTATAAATGTTTTCTACCAAATCAGATAGATATTTTTAATTCCAACTATTTAATCAACAGCTTGTAAGCTATTGTGCTGTAACTATTGTGTTCTCTGTGAAAATGCACCAGAAAAAAGAATGGATACAGATGAGTGGATGTTAAATGATGAGGATTAAGGAGTCAATATTTTAATGTGAGAATTGATTTTCAAAAAGAAAAAACAAAATCATTAGTCTCGGTATTCAGAATTGGAAAGTCCAGAAAGTACAAATCCTTCCCAGGATTTAGTTCCACCTGTCAGGACAGCCCTGCTACTGGTTTGAGATTAATAGAGAAGGCAGGTGGATGGACCAAAATGCTGGAGTGGATTTATTTCACTTCCTGGAACGGAATTTCACAAACCTGTCGATACTTCAGTATCGATCGCCCAACCTTACATTACAGTAAGTCAGACGCGTGACTTGGTGAAAGACGGCATGTGACAATCACATTCAATAAAGCATCAATATACAGAAAGAACAACTCCAATTGAAAGAAAAGCGACTTCAGCGATAAGTAGCCACAGTACTCTGACGACTCACTTGGTTTGGAACTATTTTAATGATCAGATTTAATGGCCTTAAACAGATATCAGTCCGCCGCAGAGTGTTTAAACGGCTGACTAGGCGAAGCTAAGCTAACACTTTTAAAGTTTCACAGCGGAAAAACGAGCAGACATTCAGTGGTTTATTCACAACGGACAAATAAGCACACATTTACCAGAACAAACACTTTATCAGCGCACTTAACTTTTAGATTACAGAGCTCTGAACACTAGTTTAGAATAAATGTCGCCAAAAGTCAAGTTCATGCTGACACCGCCCATCTTCTCTAAACTCACTTATTAAAGTTTAACACTTGAGGTGGATAATTTGAGGAATAGTTAAAAGAGCTACTACTTACTATTCTTTAATAAGCATTTTCTGAGACTCGTGTCTTCGTCTGTAACATTCAAAATGGTTTAAAACGAGCCGCTTTTCCTCGTCTTTCTCGTCTGCCTTCCTTCTGTTTCTTTAAACTCGTTTCCTGAAAGATGTCGAATGGGGCGCGGCGTTGTCACGGCAACCACACCCACGCGACAGCGAAGTCTTTCCTGATTGGTGGTCCTCGTTGATGGACGTTGAAAACCACGCCCTATTCATGTTCTAAGCCGGTATTTGTGAAGGATTTAAATTATTATTATTAATGGGTCAACTAAAATGTCTTAGAAAATAACAGAGACAATACATTAAAACTAAACAAATGAAACATAATAACAGTAAATATATTAAATTCCAACACATCGCTGCTTTCAGTACAAAGTCTCATTTTTTAATGTTTTTCACTTTTTTGATTTATTTAAAAATGCCAGTCAAACTTTATATTGTGTAAATATTTTTTATCCTCACTGGACCAACAAAACTGCTACAGAATGACTTGAAATAAAATATTTCTGCATTTACGTCCATTATAAGTTGAGGCAGTTTTTTTCCTTCTCTTGTAAAGTTACCATTTTGTAGATACAAAGGTTTGTGACAGCAACAATATGCAGAGTTTTGTTTATTTGTTTGTTTGTTTGTTTGTTTGTTTTTCTTTCTTTTACAAAAGTGGGTCATTTTGGCTTTAATATTTACATATATAATGAACAGAGTGAAAAGATGGCACTTCAGCTCAGTGTAAAGAAGACATGGCAACATGAGAGAACACTAACTTTACCACTGATGGAGAAATGTTGATGTGGTGGACAGATTTTGCCTACTTGGATTAATCATTAATACACACAACACAGACTGACACAGCAGAACAAGGATAAATGAACTGGAGAAGATCTTCATATGTAATGATTTGTCTCTTCAAACAAAGATCAAAAGTGTCCAGACTGTGGGCTTCTACGTGGTTCTTTATGGATGTGAAAGCTGGGCAAAGCAGGACAGAAGTAATAGTGATGTCTCTGAGCTTCTGTGTTGAAGATCAAACCTCAATTTTCACTAGAAGCCCAGATAACCAAACTGAACCTCTCTTCTTTTAGACACATTATGAGAAGAACCAGTTCACCTGAGTAGACAGTTATGTGGCAAAAGAAGAAGAGGACCAGAAACAAGATGGATGGATACAATCAGAGGAATCATAAATGAGCCATTAAAAATCATGAAGACCCAAAACACTATCCATATGGTCACCAGGACTCCAAATTAACTTGACAGCACATAATAATAATAATAATAATAATAATAATAATAATAATAATAATAATAATAATAATTAACATACTGTGTTCCAGAGAATTTAAGTAACATGGCAGATATGAAATAAGTGCAATAGTTTGATCTTTGCTTGACAAATTTTCTGCAATTAATATAAAATTTTAATAATAACAACAGAAGTTTGACAACAAAAGCTGCAGGTTTTAATATGCCTTTATAGATCATCCAAATAAAGTATTGTTTCTGATTTTTTAATGCTATTTCTTTTTCATTTTAGTGAGACAATTTTTCCTGCATTCCTGATTTACTGGAGGAAAGTCGAGATGTCTGCTTTTTCCTGATTGAGTAGTAATTTATTCTTTTCAGTGTAAGATGTCCACGTGTTTAGTGGGTGGAGTGAGTATTCACTACACCGCCTTTCAGACTGAACCTGTTCTTAACCCAAAACCAGCCGTGCCTGTGCTTTTGTCTTCCAGAGTAAACACACCAGACTGGTCTTCCTCCATTCCCCATGTAGCCGTCTATTGAAGGAGCTACAGGTGTAGAAACTGGCTGTAATTTTAGGATGTGTTTACTTTGGTGGACATTTACAAAATCCTGTACTGCAGTGAGTAAAGAAAGAGCTTACATTTGTCTACATTTGTGCTGTTTTAAATATAAGAATATAAGAATGATAAAATATAAGAATGACTATTATTACAACCCCAGTTCAAAAAAGTTGGGTCACTGTGTATGAGTAAACAAATACAAATAAAAACTGTATGCAAGGATTTGCAAATCTCATAGACCCATATTTTATTCACCATAGAACATAGAACAAGTTTACATTTATAGCATTTGGCAGACCCTCTTATTCAGAGCGATGTACAAAAGTGCTTTGTTTCCATTAAGAGAATCATCTCAGCTAGTACAGATGTCTTGAAAGATGATGGGTCAAGCCGAGCCATACTAGAAGCTTGAAAAGTTCAAGATGTGGTTTGAGACTTGACCACTGCCATTTTATAGGGAGTGCGGCACATATCAGATTCTGAAAGTGAATCAGTTTAACAGTTCATTAAATATATTAACTCATTTAGAACTTGATGGCAGCAACACATCTCTAAAAGGCTGGGACGGGGGCAACAAAAGGCTGGAAAATACTTGTTACTAATAAAAGTGGAGGAGCAATTTGCAATTAAGTCACTTGACTGGGTATAAAAAGAGCATTTTAGAGAGGCAGAGTCTCTCAGAAGTAAAGATGGGCAGAGGTTCACCAATTTGTGAAAAACTGCATCTAAGTATTGTGGAACAATTTCAGAAAAATGTTTCTCAACATAAAATTGTGAAGACTTTGTTTGTGAAGACTTTGTTTGGGCCCTCAATGTGCACAACATTAAAATTGGCATCATTCTGTACTGAAAATCACTGCAGGGGCTCAGGAATGCTTCCAGAAATCACTGTATCTGAACACAATTTAGCATGTAATTCACCAATAAGTCAGTGTGGTTTAGGACACAATAAGACTTGCTGTGAGCTATATAAATGAAACTTGTTCTGTGAAGTGGTGAGCCTTTAATAATTTGTATACTTCACATTAAGTCATAATTACTGTGTTCTAAACTACATCAGTTAGTCTATGAGACCTTCATTAAGATCTGGATGTGGTTTAAGTGCACAGAGGGATGTTTTGGTGCTGTGTTCTCACAGAAATGACTGGGTTGTTAAGATAACTATTAAGATCTAGTGTTTGTTAAAAACCTTTAGAAGCAAAATCTGGACTCCAAACAACTTTCTGAGTAAGTATTAATACATGTCTGGAGTTAAAATTTGCTGGGGTTGTGAGCACTAACAAACACTAGAACTCAATAGTCACCTAAATAATTTTTAAAATAAATCACCTAATCTAACTCACAACCCACTCAAAATGCATCAGTATTTTAATGAAGGTCTCATAGATAAGTCAGTGTTGTTTAAGACAGTATGACTTACTGTGAGTTTTAAAAGTGAACAAAAGCTTTAGCAATCTGTCGTTCTCGTCTGCACCAGTCATTTTGTATTAATTTTAGTGAGCTATTTAATTATAAGCTAATTAATTTGATTAAGTCATACTGTGTCCTAAACCACATCCACAACCACATCTGTCTGTAAGACTTTCATTAAGATCTTGATGAAAGTTATCATGTTGATGTAATTTCACAAAAACAACAAGGCTATTTAAGGCAATTGAGTTAGCATCATGTTAGCTGCAGTTCCAAACTAAAGAAGTAAAATATGTCTATGTCTTGTCTAAAGAAGCAAACATGTCTTGGTTGATGGACTAACATCTGGAGTAAATAGAAAAATGTATGATTTTGGGGTGGTCTGTATTATACACATAGGTCAATTTACCATTGTAAGTTTTGATACAAATAAAAAACAATAACAAAGAGTGATGCAAAAAGATGACGCAGAGAATGATTTTTAATAAAAGTATGTTAGGTTTATATTTATTTTTTCATATTTGATTTTTTTATTGGAACAATTATCAAACAAACAAAAATGATAACAGTTGCTAAATAGTGATAATAGTAACCAAAAAATGCCATACACCAAAAATATTTCAATGCACACACAGAATAGAAGAAAAAGAGACACTACAAAAGATGAAATAATGAACAAAAAACGGCAAAACACAAGTCTATGTCAAAATAACTTGAATATTTCAGCTGAGATTTCTTTCTGCGCAATCATTTTCACACATTTGCAAGTTATCTGCTGCTATCAATAATCACTCACTCAATCAAAACCAATGGAAAGGGACTATTCAGTGTGGGAAAGCTACATGATTGACATGTGGTGATTGCATTATGAGGAAAAAGAAAAGTTACACATTTAAGGTATGGCAGTGAGAAAGTGCTGTTTCTCCCAATCTGGGGTCGTGAAGGTCGTACTCCCACATTCATTTTGCTTCTTACAGTACTGCATTAATGAGAAGCTCCACCTGCAATAACATGTTCAAGTCTGTCAAAGCTGTATATCTGGTACTCCGTACACAACTCACACAATATCTCCATATTCAAGCAATGAGAGACAGACAATAAAGGCAGGGTATGAGATTGAGATTGAACCTGTCCTGTTCTTCTGCACAGCTCTGCCAGGGAATAAAGGAATGTTCATTCTATTAAAGATCACAGCAAAACATCTCCATGTATAGGTCCATAGGACAGATTCATATATTTGGGGTCATAGGTCATATATTCATACATTCATGCTAAACCTGCGAGCTGTTGTCCGTTCACACGTACAGTAAGGGCACATTTATTGCCGAATCATTCAGCAATCTCATACAAAGTTAAGGTGCAACAGTGCCATTAATTAGCTATATCACTCATTCACTAAGGCCTGGAATTGTGGAGATGTCTCTCGGTGACTTTTTTTTATCTACAAAACTAATGAGTCAGACAGAGCTGTGGTCAGATCTCTTCATGAAAGGGGAATTCTTTACATTTTTTCCATTATTCTGCAAAAATTTTATCTTAATTCTTAAACTCTACTGACATTACTGTCCTTTCATTCAGAGATTAATTACTCTCAAATGTTCTTATTTTCTACTGAAATTGTTCATTTCTGCCTTACAGTGAAATATTTTGCTTCCAATAAACCATTAACCACATCATCATCATCGAAAAATACTTCAAAACATTGAAAAAACACTAAAAAATGTTAAACGATATAAAAATAATGGAATGCCCTGCTCAGCACTCAACCATGGGGGACTCATGACCCTGAACTGGATAAACTTAGATGGATGGATGGGTAGGTGCTCAGGGATTGACTTTTGAGCTGACATAAAGTCCCTTCAGTGCTGTGCAGCCTAAAAATTATTTGTGGAACAAAAAATCTAAAAGCTCCACATTTTTTGTGTTCAGATGGAAATTTCTAAATATACAGTAGAGATTTAAGAGTTTAAGATGTAAATAAAACCAGTTTCAAATGTTTGATGTGAATTGAGCCAAAGTAGAGGTGCCTCTATTTGCACTCTACTCACTGCAACATTTGGTTCCTCTCACAAGTATTGTAAAGAGTTTTTTGGGAAAAATGTTTAGAATTCCCCTTTAGAAGTTGACAGGACAGGCATTTTAGTAACAGAAGGGCTAACACCATGAACATAAATGACATTTTCACTCAAAATCCCATCTTAAATCAGCTGTAGACTAATTTTTACAGGGGCACGTGGAAGTGCTGAGGTAATTTAGGAGTTCAACACTGACAAAGAACCATTACACTGGACTAATACACTGCACATCAGCCATATGATCAGCTACAAGCAAGAATATGAGACCAGAGAAGGGACCCAGCAGAGATAAAATCTCCATCTCCCTTTTTTTGATGGTTGCATGATATTATGAGTTTGTACTTTGATTTTTTTTCTTTTTTGTCAAACAGCATTAAGACTATTGTAAGATACATTAAAGACGAACTAACACTCAACCATTACAGAAAGTGTAATAATATTCCTGTATTTTTTTTTCAAAGCACCATTCAGGTAAACACTGTAATAGTAATAGGCCAACATCAGCACACAGACTACTAATGGTTTGCTTGTGCTGGTGTTATAGAGGGTATGCATGTCACGTTATTGATGGTGAGAGTCCACTGGTGTCCTTGTCACTTAAATTTCTGTAACAAATTCCACCTTAAAGTACAACCAAGTGTCAATGCTTTTATATGCCTTCAGGCTTTGCCTAATGTATTTCCCCAGCATCCAAATCAGGTACATATAAATGTCACGAAATGCAATTGCTGGCCCAGTGTTGATGGACCACTGGTTCTTTGGTCATTTGTTATGGTTTGCTGTCAAATCCAAACACAGGCATGCTGGAGAATGTTTCGCCAATCAGTCCTACAGAGGAGGCGAGAAAGTGACGTTAATACATTCCCTCTATATGTTTGTGTATGGTGAACGAATACAGTATGGATGTATGGATGCTCCATAATGAGTACTTCTTCCAGGCTAAATGCTCAACTTTGTCTCAGGAACATCGTAAATGTAGGTCGTCAACTCTCTACCAACATTCTGTCTCTCCATAAACATACACACATATACACATACACAAACTGCCATGAATAAAACTTGAACAAGGTCATATTGCAGGTAAAAACATTTGATAAGTATTATTACTAGCCTAACCCTTTTCACAAAGAAAATATATGAACACACAACACTGGTCACGCTAACGTGTAAAACCATGCCAGCAGTATGGCTGCTACTGAACACAACAATCAGTACGATGCCTACAATCTAATAATTGTGCAATATGGTGTGGCACGTTATTGCTGGTGAAGTTCAGTCACTGTAGTGAATCACTGAAGTGTATCAGTGATGTTTATAGACTCCGAACACTGCCCTTTACTGACCACTATTAACCGCTCACGATCATGAAATTTCTGCTGACAATAGTTGTGATTAACAACTTAACCGCCTCATTTAGTTCATTGTAAAGTGGCCCAATGAACTGATCAGCAGCCCTGCTTCCTCTCTGTCAATGCTCAATAACTCAAAAACTGACACAGCTCAAGCTCAACAGGCATTATTGACCCTACAGGTGTTATAACACTAACAATTAGAATGCTAGTTGTTGTCATAAGGTCTATTATTTTTTCTTTGATTTGCATTATGAATGGATTCAGTTCATATATAGATATATAACCCAATCAGCCACAACATTAATACCACTTATAAATGAAGTGAATAACACTGATTATCTCGTAACAATGCTGCAAGAAGGTCAGAGATATACGAGATGATAAGTGAAAACTCAGTTCTCATAGATGACGTGTTGGATGCTGGATAAAGATATGCAACTTGAGCCACTTTGACAAGGGCCAAATATTTAAGGATTCAGGATTGTCATATCTGCCAAAAACAAGCTGTGAAGAAGAGGGAGACTGTCCAGGTTACTGCCAGTGACCATTAGTTAGGGGGGTACTTTGGTTTCACTTTCAAAAAACAAAAATTCAAACATTTTAGGGCTTGAATACCACCTTTGACTACACTCCTGGGCACAGCACAGTGCTAAGTGACACATGACAGGGGTAGGTGCCAGATACCAGGACACATATCCTCCACAGAAACTGAGAATAACGAGGCATGGACTGAGCATCTAAGAAGCAGCAAAGCCTACAAACAGTGGCCTCCATATTCTCTCTAAATGCAACCAAGCATCTGTCTTGATGGCTCTACCTCACAGCTTAAAGGATCTGCTACCAGTGTCTTCACACCAGACACTACAGGACATCTTCAGAGATTTGGTGGGTCAGAGATGTTTTGAGCATATATTAATGATATGGCTGATTGGTGTATTTACCTAAATGAAAGGCATTGGAAAATATGACAGTACTGTATACTTTGGGTAGTGTATCCACTTTGGTTTTGTACTTTTTCCTGAAATTTCTACTATTGGATGATGCATGTCAAACACTTGGTGCTTGGTACTATAGGAAAAAATATAATCGAGTATACTGGAGCATATACAGACTTCTATTTGATAGGGTTTCATCTAAATGCATGCAGCTTGTCTCAAATCTTGTTCCATTCAGAAATGGTTGGAGTCTCATGCCCATGCTGTGCTGTAGCATGCTACTAGAACTGAGCCTAGGAGCTAGAACCAGAGGTTTCTTGAGCGTAAACAGGTACCAGAGGAACCAGAAATCATACTTGTTGGCAGAGGGGTAAGAGCTAAAGTTCTAGCAGGATTTTGTATCATCCACTTCACGTCACACATAACTTCTGCTAGTTAGCCAACTCAAGTGGCTGAAACTAAATCTCAGAGTTGGACTTACGTTTTGAATCCAAACTATCCACTACTAGTTATTGGCAAATGAAACGTGAAACCCTGTGTCTCGTCTGTTGAGTTCTACTGAGCAGATGATGAGTTTTCACATCTCAAATGCTTCAGTTCCTGCATCTCCGCAGTAAAGAAGAAGAACAGGAGCACAATACAATTTGGAAAAAAAAAACAGGAAATGAGGAAACGTCTGTATGGAGAAGGGAATTCCTCCCTCTCCTGTTTTCCTCTTCTTTTCCTCTTTCCTGATGTGTCAAGCTGGATATGTGTGGCCCATTTCTGCTTTACTGATAAGCGTAACATGAGCTTTCCAATTAGCCACAAACACGTAAGCTGTGGCTTTTGTTTCACAGGGTCCATCCAGCCCACTACAACAGTGTGTAAAAACATCAGTGTGGCACGTTGTGATGTTACACTACAGTTTAAAGTGTCTTCTGCTGCTTTGGCTGTGCACATGTGCTTGTCTGTGTATGAGTGTAAGTGTGGCCGAAAACAGGTGCAGACGGATAAAGAGAAGAAGAAGAAGGTGGAAATCGCACTACTAGTATCTTTCAGTTCCGCCCTCCTTCCTCCCAGCTCTGTTTCTCTCTGCTGCTGTCCACAAGCGAACGTGTGCACTCAGATGAAGGCCTCCGAGTTGGTGCCGTTGTTGATCTGGACGTAGATTTTGGGGTCGTCCTCACGCTCCTGTTTCTCACGGCGAAGCCTTTTACCATAGCAAAACAGGTAGGAAGGAAGGCAGAAGCCCAGGAAGCTGAGAACCAGCAAACCCACATTAACCTGCACACAAAACACACAGAACATGCTGTATTACCAATTTCATTCCAAAAATCTATACAGACATTTATACAAATGTTGGTTATTAAAATCATTTTTAAATAATACTGGATCAGAATGTAGACCTTAAAAATGCATTTTATATCTATAATATAGGTGATAGTAATCTACATAGCAGTATTTTATAAATTACACTACCACTCAAAAGTTTGGGGTCACCCAGAACTGTTCACAACAACACATCCTTTAACTTCAGAAGAAAAGTATCATTTCTAGCTGTTTGCAGACTATAATAAAATCCACAAATGCTGCTACAGATGCTCAGTCTTTTATGGTAGAAGGGTAGGACACTGTCACTGCTTTTTTTGTAGCTCAGTTTTAGTGTCTCCCAGAAGTTGTTGGCAGTGACACTACAGGTTATAGGACAGCTGTTTACCATCCACCAGTTCTTTAGCTCATATCTTGTGCAAGGCATCATTGGACAGGTGGTAAAACTTAATGGGTGACCCCAAATTTTTGTAACCCCAATGGGAGCCCAAAGGTAGTGTAAAAAAAAGAAAATGCATAAAAATGCTTGATTATAGCAGTTTTTCTCAAATCAGATTTTAAACATCTCAGTATATCTCCTTGCTTACAGTAACATAATACATCACAAAATCATGATGCAGGCTTTTGCCAATACAGCTTGTACCCAATCCTTGTACGTGGAGAGTTAAAGACATTATGATTCTGTGACTGTACTATCAAGGGAATGAACCTCATTATGTTGTTTTCAGTGTAAATGTGAAAGGCTCTTAGTCTACTCTAATCCTCACCCAGAGAGGATCTCTCTTTAATGGGCCCATCATGGCCATGAAGAGAGGTTGCTGCAGCAGAGCAAAGAGTGCACTGATCAGAGACTGCATCCCTGTCAGACTGCCAAACTGAGAGGAGGGGTACCTGCGGAACAGAGCAAATAGTCATAAGCAGCATTCACACAAAGAAACAAGCAGGCAATCAAACGTCCAAAGAGTTTATACTCACACGGCAGCGTACAGGCCGCCCACAGCAGAGTGGATGAAACCTCTGACGATGGTGTGCAACACGAAGGACAAAATCTGTAGAGAGAGCAAGCGTAATGTCTTCAGAATGCACAATAACTCCCCCCAGGTGCCTCATGTTTCCTAAAATAGTTTCTGTGATGAATTAGTAATGATTAGGAAGCGCTGGTATGACATTAAATGTATCTGCAATACCACGTTCATCCACAACGGGTCACTGCCTTACTACACAGTCCCCGCCACAACAGCTGCAGTAACATGTGAGCTTGCTTTGCACCACTTCCTCCCCTGTGGGTTGAAGTGCATGTCTTAGGCTACGGCACACGCTGTACATAGTCTCTTACCTGCAGAGGAAGGTTGGGCACCAAACAGGTGACTCCAAAGCCCACCAGCAGCAGGTTGGTGAAGATGAAGGCTCGAGTGGCATTGCTGATCTTCTGGATCTGTCTGTCACGTTTCTTTGGCTGCGTGGGGTCCCTGTGAATAGAAGGAAAAAATAAAGATGGTATGGTTAGCTAAGCTTGAGGTGGTCACCAGTTGTACGTCTCCTGAAGATCTACACTCACTGGCCACTTCATTAGGCACACATACTTTGTGTCTACACTTGCACTTTATAGTTCTACAATCACAAACGGACTGTGCATGCTATGTGCACCATGATCTTCAATGGTCAGGACCACCACAGAGCAGGTATTTGGATGTTGAATCATTCTCAGCACTGTGGTGACACTGATGTGGTGGTGGTGTGTTAGTGGATCAGACAGAAGAGATGCTGGAGATTTTAAACACTATGTTAGCTCACTGTCCACTCTATTAGACACGCCTACCATGTTGGTAGTCAAGTCAGAGACAGCAGCTCATCTGTTGCTGCACAGTGTGTGTTGGTCCTCCACTGGTGACACTGTTGGCTGGTTGATGGACTATTTTAACTCCAGCAGTGACACTGAGGTGTTTAAAAACATCAGTTCTGCTGTGTCTGATGCACTCATACAGCGCAAAACATACTAACACACCACTGACACAACCACCCAAATAATTGCTGCTCTGTGGGGGTCCTGATCATTGAAGAACAGGATGAACAAAGTATACAGAGAAACAGATGGACTATAGCCTGTAATTGTAGAACTACAAAGTGCACTCAGTGGAGCTGATAAACTGGGAAGTGAGTGTAGATACAAGGTATGTGTACATAACGAAGTCACCAGGGAGTGTACCTTCCTGTAGGTTTCACCTCCAATCCCAATCTAACACACCCCATTCAGCTAATCAAGAACTTAGGCAATAATGAGGTGGATCAGGTGGGGTCAATTAGAGTCTTAGTGACCAATGCCCTACAGGTAACCTCCCAGTGAGCAGATCTTCATCCATGACGTTAAGGAACCTGCATTTTTACAGTGTCCACACATGCGATGCCTTGATGTGTGGAGGTGTTCATTTGTCTCACTCACTTGACTTTCTTCTCGCTCTCGTCCTCGCACTCTTTCAGCCTCCAGTCCATGATGTACCCGATCACTGGAGCGGTCAAGAGACACAGCAGCTGCAGCACTCCAAAGATAGAGGTGTACGTGCTCACTGAGCCGGAGAAAAAGAGAACGACAGAGTAAGCATAAGCGTGCCACAGCATTATTAACATTTCTTTGACATTAGTGTAGGTGGATGAAAGGATATGATGGGTGAGTTATGAATCTGATGCAAAGGCATCATCTCTAATTCAGGCAGAATTCTGTTTATGCTTTCACATGACAAGGTGAATCAATGTCAAAAGGAGGAAGAGGACAGAGAATGAAGAATGCACATCTAATTTAGCCTGCAGTCTTACCCTCTTCCATCTTCTCCACTGAGAAGGCATCAAGAAGCATGAGAGCAGACAGACAGGGCACAAGACACAAAGCAAGAGCAGTTAGCATAAAGCAGCTGGTGAAGAAGAATCATTTTCTCAAGCAAACAACAGTGCATCAAAATCAGACATCAGCAATATGCCACAGCCAAGTCTGATGTTCCAGACACAGCTGATAAAAGCCCTATTGGGATTGGATTAGCTTATCAGGGGGGCATCTGTAATGAAACATTTTCCACATCTTCTCAGTTATGAAACGCCTCCATCCAGGCGGCTACAAGTGTCAGTTGTCTATGTATAATCACATTTATTTATTTATTCTTATTATCCTTAAGACAGACATGTTTTTGTATTACATTACCAGTTTAAATATTAGACGTGTACTAGTAGCTGTGAATAGAATCACCTCTTTAATAAGCCTTAATATGTCTTTTTCCTCCACATAAAGATCTCCCAGATAAGGTATGGAGACCAAATAGACCACGTCCATCCAGACCAAATAGATTACTGAGTGACTCTTCAAAAGCATTCATATTTTTTGGCTTGAGATTGGTGATTTTTGGTGCATTAAAAACTAAATATAGCTAGCAGCAGCTGCCAAAATTAATTATTTTCCAACCTAAGATGCCCTCTGCATGGAAAATCACAGAGATTTATATCGGAGAGGACTAAAATGATCACATGGTCTCTGACTTAGCTAAAAAAAAAAACCCACATAATTCAATCTGTATTTTGTTCAGAGGAGGATGTAGAAAAACTCATATTATGGATAAGGACGTATATAAAAGCACAGAGGAGGTCCTGAAAATCACCCCACAACCCCCATGTACATTTAATCCAATCTGAATAGGGCTAAAGTCAAAGCAGTCAGACATACTTGACCAGACAGTGCAGATGACCTCTTAAGAGTTTAGCTTCTGCCTGCACATTTAGCATCTCAACCATTTTCAACTCATCCATACACACCTGTACTGAGGTCTCCATCGCTGAGGGACTCCAGGATGCTGTTCATGGCCCCCATGTAGAAGATAAGTCGCAGCTGGGTGACACACATGGTGATGAGGCTGAGCATGAAGATGGGACTGAAGATGCTGCGCATGAAAGATTGGGCTATAGAGAGAGAAAAGGGAGAAGAAATGCTCACTACACCAAACGTAAGAGTCGTTACTCAATATAAATGGTCTGAAATAATGTATTGTGTGCAATAAATCCAGAGACTTTAGTTTTAAAATCTGCCTGCATATGCAATTCCACAAAAACACTTATATAACTCTGCAATATTTTATCCTAGAAACAAAACAAAACATTCCCTGTAAACTTTGAAGTGTCTACATTTCATATATATATATATTGAATCTGAATATATTTTTTATATTTGTGAGAGGAGCTTAAATAAGCAGAGACACGTTTTTTAGAGCGAGTCAGACAGCTGTCCATTTTTTCCCACCAAATGATGTGATCTATTATTCATATGATAATGACATGGTAATTGTGGACATTCCATTGGTTGAGCACAGGCCGTAAAATGTTTGGAATTTAAACCTGAATAAAGACCTCTCGTGTGAGTCTTCACATCTATCTCATAAATATTCAATCTAGAAACCATTGAATGAGTAAAACAGTGTCAACTCACATTTGTTAAGCTTTAGAAATAAAACCACATACAATTTTTAAAGCTGTAATGATATATCAGCACATCTGAAAATAGGTTTAGAGCAGATTTAATCAAAATATAGATTTATGACACTTTTCCTGTTTTGACACTGTTGTTGCTGAGTTTGTGCTGAACAAAAGCCTGTGTAACACTTTGAAAAAAAAATTAGATGGGTGTAATTTGTAAAAAATGTAAAGGCATGTCAGACTACATCAGAGTGTCTGAAAAAGCCTCAGGCTTCAAATGGTTAAAATATGTTGATATTTGTGTGTATTTTTTGTTTTTAAAGTTACTTTTTGACACAAGCAAAATAGAATATTTACAAAAATGTGGGTTTTACAAGATTTTACTATTTAGCGTCAAAACAAATGTGACACTTGCAATTAGAAATAGTGTTATTAAAAGAGAAAAGTAGATTAAGTAGATTTAAAAGGCAGAATTGCTGCTTTTAGAGGTTTAAACCTTTACTATTTTAGAATATGTCTAAATTATTTCAGGTTTGGTATTGAAGTAGTGTAATTGGAAAATTACTGTGACATTAGGTCATCTTGATGTAAACAAGCCATGTGTTGGGAGATTGTCAGGAATGCTTTTTAATTATGGGAGTCTCTGTCCAAATGGAAAATAATTCTACAGGTGATCTGATGGCAAGGCAACAGCCACACAGCCCCATGGTTCATTAGAGGCTAGGAGTGTTTGGCCAGTTAATAATCAGCCAGCCTTGGGGCTATAAACTCTCAGTGACTTGCTTTTGAAAGGCCTTTATTGTGGTGATCACAGCTGTGGCTAATTTTTATTACCTAGTAGTTGAGGAATCTACCTCTCCACACCCTCTGAATGCATACACATGGATGCCGGCCAGCACACACACATAAGGGTTGACTGGACTCTGAAGACTACTGTATCTGACTGAAGGAGTGGAAACATGGGGGCTTGAGGGGTGTTAGCAGTAGGAATGGATCAGCATCATGTGTTGCTTCCCAAAACCTCCCACAGTCTATAGACTGGCTTCCTGCAGAGTGGCTGAAGCAAATCAGGCCCTCTCACCTTGCTTGGCCCACTGCTCTCTGGCCTTACCATACAAATCCTGCCAGCTCTGGCCCCTGATACAGACATCGCTGCAACAAGGCTTCTAGGAACACAGTCCAAATCAATTGCATGGTCCGTTTGGCATGAAAGAGTCCACAGTGGGACCCCCACAGTGGGTTAAAGACCCTCAAACAGGGGCAGAGGGGCTGTTAGGACCTCTAGCTGGGAGCAGTTTGGACTAATTGTATGGTACAGATCTAGGTTAGTGTAGGCAAAGTGCACACAGTGTTTCTGCATCTGGCCTCAGTATCCATCACAAGCTTCCGTCACACTAGACTTGGGACTAACCCTGGCTTCAAGTTTTACTCTGAATACTGAAGGAATTTCCATTCACATAAAAGAGCTCTATTTAGACTCATTCATTATCCTGTCTGCTTTCTTGTGTATTCCCCACTACGCTCTGGATCAGGACGGTAGGCCTAAGCAATGAAGGGAAAGCCTTTGTAAATCACTTGGCTTGAGGCCGCTTGCTGGCAAAGGGCCTGTCTCTCCTTCTCTTGTCTTTCTGGGCTAATGTGTGCTTGAATAAGGCTGACTTTTGGCAGTGCAGACGTAGCGTGAAGTCTGACTGGCATCTGTGAAGTCATGAGTTCAAGCCTCATTCTTTGGGCTCATAAAATTAAATCAATTACATTGTAGGACCAAAGCTGGCGTGGTCACCAAGAAGTTAGTAAGAGGAATTTCCCTACAGGGATCAATAAAAAGTGCCTCTTGTTGCTCTTCTTCTTTAAAATCAAAGTTAGAACTAGGTTTTGCAAAAATGTAGCAAACATTATTTCAAGATAAGCTGATAACTCTCGTCATATTTTAGAGGCACATTCAACACTTACACTCCTCTGCAGCCTTGCACTGCACCTCCAGATCCACAGTGGACAAGCAGAGTTTGTTGCCTTCCTGAGTGGCCAGCACGTTGGGTTGGTTCTTCATGGAGTTCCCTACACTCAGTCTACGGCCCACAGTGGTCACCTGCCTGTAGAACTGCTTTCCAGTGATCTTGTGGTCAAAGCCCAGCCAGCTGAACTTGATCTTCACACTGAATGAATCAAGGCAGACAAGACAGTGAAACTAAAGACTGACACATTGACAGAGCTAATCGAAGTAGGCTTGAGCCTGATAAATGGACAGTGACAAGAATCGATATTCTGTAATCTACCAAGTGTAATGAGTCTTGTGTTCTTAACAGATGGGTGGCAAGAACAGGTTGCGAATGAAAGTGGAGAAGACAAGATGGACTGGAATCAAACCAAGCACACATACGTGTAGTCCATGTCCTCAGGTCCTGGGAAAGGCTCCAGAGGCCAGTTGAAGAAGCAGTTGATGAAGACGAGCCCTGCGCAACCAGCCCAAACCAGTAGGATGGTGATGAAGGCAGCTCCTATGTCATATATCACCTGCAAGAACAAAACATATTTAGCCTTATTTTAACCATAAAGGTCCATATGTGTACTAATCCTCACTCTTATAACTACATAACTTACATTATTATAAGTATAGGGTGAAATAAAGCCCATACATACAATTTAAATTGATCATAAATGTACATCAGCTTTACCTTAATGCCAGGGAAGGTGACAGCAGAAGAGGCATAGGATCCAATCATAAATGCAATGAAAGTGGAACGAAGATCTCCAAACATGTTGGGAAGCTGAGGAGAGATAAAGAGCATATTAATAAGGAGATGTGATCTTGGTTGATCTTTCCCATGGAGGAAGAGGAGTATGCAGTATTATTGACAATGTGCCACCTTGATGAAGGGGCAGCTACAATTATATATTAGGTGTGGCAAGTTTAGCCAGGAAATGAGGGTTACATCCAATCTGGACCCCCTGACTTATATAAAAGATGCCGTCATTTATACAGTACAGTGTCTTTGTCAATGTCCTGGGACATTGGGATGTACAGAGAACACAGAAATACCACCTCCCATTGTCCACCACCACCACTTCTAATAAGCTTTTCCTGGGAGGTCTCCCATTCAAGTACTAACCAGACCTAGACCTGCTTATCTTCAGTGGATGTTATGATGTATAGTGCTCATGATCTGCCATATGACTCATGTAATATCTGCATTTATATCTATCATAATTTAATTCACTTTTTCAAGAGTTTATATTATTTTATTGCATAACAATGTTAATATTGTTTTTATTGTTATTTTTTTGTTATTGTTTTATTGTTTTTATTTAGGGTCATATGATTTATGTTTTAATCAACAGGTACATGCTGTTCTTAACACAACACAAAATTCACATAAAAAATATCAGCACAACAAACATGTTATGATACAGGGTTAACAGCCGTTCAAGTAAATATTACATCAGCAAGACAAAAAAGGACAGCAACATATGGCTATCGCGGCTCCTTTTTCAAGTGTGACTGCATGATGAAAATATTTTTAGCAATAAGAGACTGAGGGGAAGGTTAGACAGGCTTGCAAAATAATATTTCTCTTCAGCAGGCGTGCAGCACTAGAGAGCACTGGCTGTTCCAAAGTAGAGACTCAAGATAAACAACTGTCAAAAGACCCGTTGCTTGACTTAAGGCATGCAAACTGGCCAGGAGGATGAAAAGAAACATGACGAGAGTGCTACAGCAGGTGGTTTTGAATTTTCGGGATTGAATTTACGTGACTCAAATGTGCATACGTGACTCAAATGTGCATACGTGACTCAAATGTGCATACCATTTCCATGTTTTAAATATATATATATATATATTTCTGCACAATTTTGTCTTTGAATATAGTTACACTCTTAAAATAATTTTTGAAAGGAGAAACATTTTTGATTCCCTAGATTATTTGATTATTTAATGCCTCCTACATGCTAATTGCATACAAATTGGTGGATGAGATGAATATAAGGAACCTTATAAGGACCTGTTAAAAGTTGAAAGAACCACAACATAATGCAAAGCTCAATATCAATTAAAGGTGGCATGTATGACACTTTAAACCTTCATTTAGCAGCAAACAACTAATTTAATTCTAAAGATATAGCAAAGTAAACTGTGTCCTGTGCAAAGCATGAAGTCAAACACCATTTGTGTGGTGTTCTCTGCTCTTTGTTTTCATAGCCGGTCCGGCTGAGTGTCTATTGTATTCCTGCCCTGTGGACACACTGGCCATCCATACATTTCTCTGGGCGTTGTATCATAAAGCCTTGCAGTAACTAATAGAAGGAGGGAGGCATGACTGAATACAAAGTGTTTGTTTTAATCTGAGATACTGGTGCATCATGTGGCAAAAATGATCATATATACAGTATATAAATAGAACCATTAAAGCTTACATCTACACCAAGAACTTTTTACATCCTGGTTAAGATGCTTTATTAAAGTTTTTTGGCAGCTGTATATTAATGTGGAAATGATGTACATATTGGTCAAGTCAAGTCCGTGCACTTGACGTGCTCACTGAGGACTTCCATGAATCCATGTACCCAACCATATGGAAAACACTTCGTGGTACTCTTACATGGCCATTGTTCTCAAAGTCACAGTTCAGCTCAGTTTTTCCAAGAAGCCGTCCCTCCTACATGTTCTTCTGGCATCCCTCCCTCTAACCCCACTCCTCCTCCTTCACACACTCACACACCCTGCAGGAACGAAGACTCCCGCCTGGAGCCCAAAACCCAGACGTCATTCACAGTGTCCAATTAGAGCAAAGGTCGTCTGCACTGAGGAGAGCCAAAATATCCCAGTTGACACTAACAATAACAGCCATACAAAGCAGCGCAAGTGCCCCTAGAGGCTAAAAAGCCTGTTTTTGGCCGGTGGTCTGCAGACTGAACATCAGACTGGCAACACAACACAGGTCCACATGGAAGGAAGTTGGCGGGGTGGCAAGAATGAGAGCGATTGCTGCTCTTATGCAAGGCAGCAGAAAGCTGAGTGAGCAGTAAACAAGACAGAGCAAGTTTAAAGCATATAAACACTCATACGGAGCATTCAAAACAAGATCACAGGGTTTCATCACCAAGTACTTCTTCCTCATTTAGATGACACGCACAGATACAAGAGGCAGCAGACAAAGACACAACACTGTGTGACAAACTTTCACCTACTTTTTGATCTGCTACATACAGGCTGTTCTTTAACAAAGCACATCTTTCCAAAATCAACCAACTGGGACAATCAATACGATCTAATAGGTCAGTGGCCATTTCATTAGGTACACATACTTTGTGTCTACATTCATTGTCTATTTTATTAGCTCCACTAATCATACAGGTGCACTTTGCATTTGTACAATTACAGACTGTAGTCCATCTGTTTCAATAGTGCTCAGGTCTGCAGACTTCTCCTGCATCCAAAAAGTCATCTATGACAACTGAGTGTTCTTTTACTATCTAATACATTCCAGACCTTCACATGCATCATTGTTATGAGTTAATGAGTTCATGTCATATGTGACTGTTAATATTGTGGTTCATTGGTGTATACATTATATAGCTGCTGTTCAGACAATACCTTGTAATTTGTGAATGTGTTCAAATTTGGACCAATAGAAAGGCTCCAAAATGACATTACCACCAAAGTTTGAAGAGTTTCCTGTAAAGTTACCAGTTAAATGTAAATGTCCTTGCCTATTTACTTAGACATGTGTGCCTGTGATAAGTCACTGACTGAGGCCATTGAGGTATGTACACATGTTGCTGTCATTATCTTTGCGTAGAGGTGGATATATTTAAGTAAACTGTAGTTCATTGAAATGAAAGAAGGCCTACATGACCAATGGACAGTGGTCATCTCCCTGGATATGAGTCCATTTGAACTGCAGCCCAGTTTAAATGTGGAATTGTTTGAGCTGCACTGTTTATTTACCTTCACAGGAAACATGCGATTGAACTCAGGGACACCAAAGCTAATTTTGGGCCTGACCCTCCCTAAGGCTGCTTTTGTTTGGGATCAGTATCCATGTACAATGATGTCAAAGTGTTTAAAACCTCAATGTGGATTTTGTACACTTCTCTACTGTTTTAGATGGAGAAATCAGTATGGGGATGTGTGCTCTTCTGTCAAAAAGGATTTGATGTGTAGATGGTAGAGAACAAAAAAAAAAACAATGAATCTTTTGATTACTGTAGAAACGGTGAAAATGAACGGCTGTCGCTCTGTACAAATGAATTGGTCATCCACTGCTGTAGAGCAGAAACAGCCAGTTCCTCTCAGCTTGCCACAGAGAGGAATAAAATGAGCCAGAGATACAACGTTTTGGAGTGGTTAGAACTGGCCCATGAAAGGCAAAGAGGGAAATGAAAAGGACAGAGAACAGCAAAACTGGTAGGAGCTGGTCCAGGCCTGATTATCCTAAGTCAGATCATGAAATGAAATGAATCAACATGACCTTCAGTTCAGTGCCAGCCAGACTGAATGATAGGAACAGCATCTCTTGGAGTGGGTCTTGTTTACTGGGTCTACTCAGGCTGGGTCTGTTTCTATCAAGAGCTATTATTACTCATCCAATAGCAACCTGCACTTTACTCTCTCTCTCTATCTCTAGACATAACTAAGCATGATCAAAATAAGTACCAAATAGGTTTAAAGCAAGAGTGGAGTGAATGTTTCTTCTTAATGCAGCTAATATTTCTCATTATGTGATGCTTTAAAAACAGCATTCAACCCAATATTTCACATTCTAATTATTTTAAGCATGAATGAATAAAAATCTTAAAAATAAAGGTACTGTTGGCCTGGAGGTGTGGCTACTCCAAACACACTAACACACCACCACCACATCAGTGTCACTGCAGTGGAGCGATCCACCACTCAAATAATCCCTGGTGTGTATAGCCTTAGAAGTCTTAGGCTAATGAAGATAACAGATGGAAAAGAGATGAGTAAACTGAGGTCAGAATGCAGAACACAGAAGCTGGGGGAAGGGAAGGGAAGGGACAGCCAAGCCATTAGAAAAAGACCGCTGAGTCAGAGTCCAGAAAAAAAAGCACCGTGAGTGTGAGGTGAGCTGTGGAAGGAATCTCTCTCATCTCTCACCCACCCACCCACCCTTCTCTTTACTGTCTGCTATTCTCACTTGTTTACCGCACTTAGTACCCACACATGCTGCTGAGTGTGCGGAGAGAGAGAAAGAGAGGGAAACAGAGTGTTCAGTACATCAAATTGACACACTGTTGTCTCCCCCTTCAAACGCAAATCCTACATAAACACACCAGCGTAGCAAACCAAGTCAATTTTAAAATCCTAGTCTATGACATCATAGTTCTGACTGTAAATCATCAATAAAAGAAGATCTTTTATCTCTCCTCTCCATTTTTTCCTCAGCTCTCCGTTAACTAGTTTATGGTAACCCATTTTCAGGTACCTACTGTCTTCAGAATCAGATTGTGCTTTGTTTTAAACTGGCCAATCAGAGTGGAGCTCAACAAATTATTCAGGAGCTCACCATTAAAGGCAAAGTTTCAGGAAGAGGTGAAAGTATAGTTTTAAATGGCTGTGTAAAATCACATCTGGGCATTTCTCACCCTGAGAAAAGTCACATACCTTCTATAGAGAATGATTTAAACTAACAATAAATGTAAAAAATATAAATGAAGACTCCTGTACAGCAAGTACAGTACACACTGTTTTGTCACTGTCATGAAACTGCTTACTTGTCCATGACTAACAGTAATTATTCACGATGGAAAGTCCAGGTTTTCCAGATCAGCTGAAACTAAACAGTTTGCAAAAAAAAAAAAAAACATATACAAACTAAAACTCCAGGTGAGAAGATGTGACAACAAAGACAAAGAAGCTCCTTCAGTAGTTCTGACCTCAAACCTCTGATCAGCTGTGTTAAACTCACAGTTATTCAAATTAGCTGGAGACATCTGACCAACAGCTGGAACAGCTGCAATAACAAACCTGTAACACTGTGCTCTGCCCACTCACTCACATTTTATCACACATGCAAACATAGTTATCTCTCCTTCTATCTCTGCTTCCAGTCCTCACGTGCATACACACATCGTACACAGACATGCTGAGGCATGCTGGGTGCAGAGAAATAACAACAATATAGGTCGACAGACTGGTTGTATTTGTGTGAGTGATGTGAACTTAACTGTCTCTTTGTGCATGTGAGTGAGTATGTTTGTGTATATATAACAGCTGTACAATAGACAGTCTATATGCAAAATTACATGTTTTTTATATTCTAGCTATGAAAAATGTGGTCTGTGCAAAACTACTTTAAGTATTTTACATTTTATTTTGCTTCCATTGGGTTAAAATGAACAAGTGAATAGAAAATGTTCATTAAATGTGAAGAATACCATCTATTAATATCCCTGTACATGATGTGTTAAAGGGAAAATATGATTTAAAAAAATTATTTTTTATCAGTGTTTTGACACAGATTTGGGGATCTGGAATGCAAACCAACCTTCACACTGTGAAAGTGATTTAGATCTGAAAACACAATTCAACAAGTTGCTCAGAATTGGACAATAAGGGGACTTACAATCAGGTGCCCATAAGGATTTCTGGTGATTTCTGCTAAATTTTCTAGTGAATTCAACACAAATCTGAAGTTAGACTCTAATTTGAATTTCCAGTTCCACCTTAAATCATGCAAGAGTTACAGGGGCCTACCAGCAGTTCTGCAGATTTGTGTTGATTCAGGTAGTTTCTGTGTTTTATGCTGAATTCTGATGTGGTTTGTGTTGGTTTCTGCACAAAGCTGAAGCTGAACATTGGGCATGTGTGCTAATTGCAATAGTGTGTGTTCACTGCGGAGATGGGATAAAGGCAACAGTTAAATTCCTATATGTGTAAAAGTGGAGAAAAAGTCTTACAAGTAATAAGTGAATAATACAGGTTCAGTGTAAGGGTTTCACTCTGTTGATATCTTCTTTACACCACCTGCTATGCTGCAGGAAAGGTAAATAGCCTCATGTTTGTCCCACTGCTAAAGAGCGCAACTACAGAGACTACTTTGTCCATCCAAACATTAATACGTCATGATGTAATGTCTTTTTCTGGCACCCATTTAGAGCCCTGTGCTGCTGCACATGGCCGCTATGTGAGACTCTACCGTGGCCTGTGTGCAGCAACCTAAGCCAAACCTCCACAAGCCCAAACCAGTTAAAAGCAGCTCTAGGAAAAGACTGGCACTCACCGTGAGAGAAGTGAAGGTCATGCACATTCCCCCGAAGCCGTTCAGGGCCAGTGCGAAGAAGATCAGGAAAGAAAGATCTACAGGGGTCAGAAAAACATGACCTCAGATGAAGCTGAACAAGGTATAAACTGGATTAATGGTAATTACTGTTATGAATAAGTACATACTTATAGGATCACTGGCTCCATAGGCAATCAATATACAGGAGAGAGCGAAGGAAGCACTGCAATGATACAGATTTGACATTAAAAGAGATGTTTTTTATTATCGTTCACACACAAGACGTTTTACTATAATTCAGTTCTTAGGTTTGTGGTTCACAAACTGTGTAAATAATTCTAAATAACTTAAGAGTCTTGAATTCCTGGAATACATCACTGAGCCTGTGGTTACTCACCTGCCCAGCAGGCGGAGTTTTCGTGGGCCGTATTTGTCCATGACGATGCCCAATGGCAGAGTGATGGCACTGAGGAGGAAGGAGCCGATGGTGAAGGCCAGATTCAGCATCTCATCCTGCTCCTTACAAATGGTCCAGCCATTCATCTGCAGGATCTCCTCGTCCTCCTTATCTTTTGGACTTGCCGTTGTTTCATTGACTTCCTCAGACACATTATGCACCGTATTGTTACCTAATTGGAAAGAAACAGATGGTTAAGAGGACTGAAATACAAACACTGGCTGAGAATTATAGCAATAACATCAGTGGTCATTTTAGAAAAAGTTAATAACCTTATACACTGATTAGCCGTAACATCGTACCTCTTTGTATGTACACGCACTGTCCTTTTTAAGCTGCACTGACTATATGGATGCACTTTATAGACTGCAGTCCATCTGTTTCTCTGCATACATTGTTCGTCCTGATCTTCAATGGTCAGGGCCCCCAAAGAGCCGGTATTATTATATAAAACCTGCTCTGTGGGGGTCCTATTAATTGAAAAATAGGGAAAACAAAGTATACAGACAAACAGGTAGACTACAATTTGTAATTGCAGAACTACAAATTGCATCTGTATGATCAGTAGAGCTGATTAAATGGACAATGAGACTAAATACTGGGTTTCAATGTTATGGATGATCAGTGTAGGACCAAACAGAAATGATATGTGCAATACACTGGGTTGTAGTATAATATCCAATACTCAGCATCCTGAGCATTAGTATACAATGTCCAGTATTAGGTTGGATAAAAATATAAAAATTTAAATGAGCAATAAACAATAAGCATAAGCTAAAATGTGCTGGCCCTTGTTTACCTCATATGACCAAAACAAATGTTTAAAATGCAATACCCATGTTTATTATAGGTACAGTATGAACTTGCTGGTTCATATTACATCTATAGGCGGAAGAGTTTCCAGATAGTTTACTCTACTTAGCAGCTCACGTGTGAGGCTACCGGGAGCTGTATTCTCAGCGAACGTTTCACAGAAACCACCTAGGACCCTCAGGCCAATGTAACAGGAAACGTGTTTGGGAAGTCAGGCTGATCGGCCCTCTTTCACTCTTTCTGTGTGTTTTAGCATAAAGGAAACAGGCAGAAAGGTCAGCCAAACAGGTCCAGCTTCATACAGTAAACAAGCGGCAGAAATAGCCGAACCGTTGTCTGCTTCAAACTCATTGAACCCTGACCCTCCAAAAAAAAACAATCACCTTACATTACCCCTCACTTCACTCCCCCATGCTGTAGCTGTACTGAGCAGAGGCTTATCACTCCTACGTGATCATTTATTCCAGATAGGTTGTTTATATGCCTTCTTAGCAAGCACAGAGCCCAGTGCAAACACTTGGAAATGGCTGGTGTGAAAAGCTGAGCAGGGGGGTCTGCTTATGCAGTGTGTGGGCGAGTGTTACGATCATGAGAATACAAGGGACAGAATGTCTTTGCGTTTCTTGGAATGAAGGAATTGGTCCTGAATGTGACTGACAAACAGCCCTGAAATGACTCGCCGTGTGGAGATTAGAACTGGCCAGGTCCATCAGCCTGTTACTAGTAAACAAACAGCAGCTGGGCTTTACTGGCTTATGCTGAGTAATGACAGAGCACCGAGCTCCACTGAGTCAATAAAGGGAAGTGGCCTGTGTTGCTTGAGGGCACCCACACATAAACAGGCTCTTAAATGCTTCACTTAACACACCAATACCCAGCATTTTGACACTAAATGTGTTATTTCCAATGTTATAAGTTACACTGATTCACCTGCTATAAAGCAGCATTTCTACATTACCCAGATAGCCAAACATTGAGGATTGTGTAATACGACTGTCCTGCTGCTCTTTTCCCTTTGTGTTGTAATGAACTGATATGAAGCTGCATTGACTCCACTCAGTTGTATTGATTTTCCAGTTATTTTACTGTTTAAAGAATCCAGCAAAGATACACATCTATTCCTTCCCCCTGAAAAAAGTCTATACAGAGAACCTTTAAACTGCACAATTGTAGAGAGAACCAAAAGAGCTTACAGAAGCACTGGCTAAAAGGTTTCTACAAATATTCTATGGAATTACTCCAAAGAACCCATTGAAAGGCTTTTATTTTTAAGCATGTATTACACAAATCAGAAAGGGTTCTTGCTCATTAACCTCCAGACACATGAATAAAGCTTGCTGTGCACGTCTATGTTCTTGTTAGATTTGACATTTATTATTATTAAGCGCTCCATTCACTAATATCTTCTTTAATGTTTTTTACATTTGTTCTTAAATATGACTGTAATTTAAATCCTATGATATTATACCAGAGAACTGAAGAAAACATGTCAGTACTCAGTGTTATGCATTCTGAGTGAGTGTAGTTTCTGCCCTTTCCAAGGAACAAATCCCCCAAAAAAACATCAGAATCATTTCTGCATAAGAGGGTTTTAAGAAGAAGAATGGTTAATGAAGTTCTGTCAGAACGTCAACACTTTAGGAGATCCTTCATCTTTTGAAGAGAAATCTAATCTCACTGTATTGTCATCATATTGTGATGTGCTGATTGAATTAAATGAAACTCCTGATAAATGGAAAAGGAAGCAATCAGGGAAGCATGTGAGACAGAGGAAATGATGAGCTAGACACAAAACTGAGCTAGACTCACACCCTGGCTTCTGGTCACATGATTTTTGACGCACTGTGTTCATAAACCCTGACGCAGTGACTTAAACTGCACACTTGCCGGTTCAAACTAGTCTTCCACCATGAGTTGATGATGTATGTGTTCATGGTTTCATGGTTCGTCTAACAGTGGTTCCTAAATGGCTTATCTGTATTGTTCTAGGAAAAAGGCTTAATTACTCACACTTTAAAAATGAATGGTTATGCAAAGCACTAACTGGGGTTCCTCAGCCTGTCACAATGGCAGAACCCTGTAAGGAGCCTACAGATACCATTTTGCAAAACTGGTTAAAAGATGCATCCATTGAAAGGTTCTTTGCTAAATTTAGCAAAATTACTTCTGGCAGTCTTTGTTTTTAAGAGTGTACTAAACTACAATGTTCTAGTTCTGACCTTGCAATCAGCATATATATGTATGAGTAGGGATAAATGACTGTAAGAGGACTTGGAGAAGAGTTCTTGACCCTTTCTGCTTTGAGCTAGAGAACTGGACCCTCTTTAATGAATGAAAATGGTACTGAAATATGGAGGAGAAGAGGCTCCTCCCAAATATACAATTTTCAACTTCTTCTTCAGAAGACTATTTGAGGTTTCACACTAATTTTAATGCCATGTTGGTATGTGTCTGATAGCTACATTGGGCCTTATTCACCAATATCTTCCTCAACAAGTTGTTCTTGAGAAAAGTCCTAACAAAAAGGTCAGATTCATGATGTTTTAGACCACAGAATGGTTTGCTCTGCTATTATAATGATGGATCCAGTCGGAATTGAACAAATTCTAAATTAAAAAACAATAGTAAATGTCAGAATTTTCAAGAGAACTTAAATAAATCTTAAGTCATTTATTCTTAAGAATGGTTGGTGACTAATGCCCTTCTTCATCTGAGAGAAGGGAATAGATTTAACAGCGGTTTGGAATGTGGTCTCAAACATCTCACAGCCTCACGAAACACCTACTCTCACCGAACAGATAAGTAAGACAATATTAAAAGCCCTCAGCTTGGCACAACTGTGCCACCATCAAAATGACACGTGCCGCCAGATACAGTAGGAAACTGAAGGTGATGTGAGATTGCTGGGAGGCGCTCTGACAAGACATTAGAATGTGACCCCATTCCAAAACAGAAGCAAACGACACTGAGAAGAATGCAGGACATAGAGCTCCAAACAGCTTCACCTCTAAGAATGGAAAAACCACAAGCCAGTTTTAGAAATATCCATCAATTATGAAGGATTATGAAACATTAAGGTCGCAAAAATAGCAGCGTGGCTGAAAGTTCACTGAAAAGGTGCACTGAACTGATTTTCAAACGTAGCCTTGCCTTCTGTGTGTATAACGTATTACATCAGCTTAACTTTAGGCAAGCACTTAACATTATGATACATGTCACGATACAGGGGTTCCGGTTAAATATGCTGTGATATATTGTGATTCTGCAAGCAACACAATTTTTTTTAATTTAAGAGAAAAAGCTAGATTTGCTAATGCTAACATTACTGGTCTGTGCTTAAGCTACTTGTTTCCAAAGACAGATTTCAACATTGACATCTAGTGGTTGGAGGTTTAAACACAACACAAAATGAACCACAATTTCATATCAATGTTTACATGTAAAGTATTAATTAGAAATCAACTGTAACCCTCCCGCCTCTGCTGTGTCCCTGGCCCCACCTCTGTCCATGTGCCTCGTTTGTTTATATTTCTCCATGTGCTCCATGTTTGTTTACGTTCTCCACGTGTCTTGTTCACATCATGTCTCCAGTTATGTCATGTCATTGTACAGCCCTGCCAACTAATTACATATCATCACTGTTTGCTATTTAGCTCGTGTTTCCACAGTGTTTCTGAGTGATTGTATGTCACCATGCCATGTTTGTTGTCAAGTTTAGTCTTAGCTCGACCATAGTGTTTGTTTTTGTTTCATAGCCACAATTATTGTGTTTCAGCTGTTGCAATAAGACCACGTTTTTGATATCACTGCTGCAATCCATCTCCTCCTGGCTACAGATTTACTGACATCAACGCTGTGTTTAAGAATAGATACATCACAAAATTGTGATACCCAAGTTTATTGATATTTTCTTACAGCCCTGAATAAAATATTGTCTTAAAGTTGCAAATAAATGTGTGTATGCAACATTAAGTGTATATTAGAAACAAGTAAGTAACAAGTTCAGTCCATGACTAATTTTCAGAATCTTCTGTAGTGACAGATGGGAGGAGACTAGGACACATAAGTAAACAGTGTGGAAATATGCAAAATTTGCATGGAAAAATAAATAGCACCACACCATTACACAATACAGTAAGCCATTGTGTATAAATCATAAATATGTCTTGTACTCATCTAGAACTCTGTGTCCTCTATTAGAGGTAAACACAGCCATGTACCAGACACTGTTTTACTGAGAACAAGAACAATCTTACATAAGCTTCTTCCTTTAAATGGAACATTCCCTTAGATGAATTAGAGGACACTGAGGCAGATCATCAAAAGCAGAACTAAAAACAAATGCATTAAAGACGCCCCTCATATCTGTTCCTGGTGTCAGCGAGTGCAAACATTTCTGCTTTGGGAGGTCACGTCACGTGTAGCTGTTTCCTCCGCCGGTCCTTACAATGAACTGCCTCAAGTGTCTGAACAACACTAAGCCTACTTCAGCTGTCAGTGAGGGTAAAATAGAGCTCTGACTTGAGTATAGAGAATGACCAAAGTTCTGTACCATTTTGAAGTGTAAATTGAATTTATGAAGAGTGAATTTTATATTTCAGTTGGGAACTCAGCATCTTATCTCTTCAGTGAACCAAACTGAACTGCACATTTTAAAAATGAATGGATTATTGAAGCACCCTTTGGGGTTCCTTATCTTGCCACAAAGGTGGAAGCCTTTTGTAAAGGGCGGTTATCTGTGGAACATAGATATTTCTCTAAGATATTTCTCAGCAGGAAACAAGAACTGAAGAATGATGCATGATGGACCCTGGTAGTGTAGTTAGAGGTTCCTGCAAGACACAATATTAAGGTTTCTTAAGGAACCTAAAATATACTGTACTTTTAAGGTATTTAAGAACCCTACTGGATATTGCAGGAATCTTTAGTTTTTTGCAGTTTGGGATAAGAGAACTTTAATTTTATCCTCAAACTTTTGGGCTTAAATGAATAAAATGTGAACGTTAAATGACTGAATTAATAAAATTTGTCAAAGCTAATGTGTCTCAAATTTTTACATCCATATGAAACCAATATTAATGCTTACTTATTTAAATATGATTTAAATTAAGCAATGTTTCATTTCTTTCTTTTTATTCGTTCACAGACAGGTGTGTTGGTGCGTAACTGTACTGCGAGTGTAAGAGCTCTATTTTACAGACATTACAGACATTAGCCATGTTTTGATGGTATTAATTTTACCTGTGGGGTGATGTCATTTTTCAACAGGATGTCTGTCAGTTTTACGGCTCATTTATATAGGATATTATATCCTGCTAATACTAATAATAACAGGTTTAAAGATGATCAGACTAGATGTTGTCAGCATGTATCTAGACTATAGGATGTAACTTACCTAAAGAGACCCACAAAATGCATGAAAATAAAATCAGACTTCAAAAAATAGTGCTTTATAACTATAGAAAACACAAACTAACTCAATGCAGCATTTTAAAAATGTAAAATGTGAACATGTAATGGCAAAATCTGAGATATAATGAAGCTATATTAAATAACAACAAAAAGCAAGTGTGAGGTTCTGATTTTTGTCAACTTGGTTTTGCAATATTGGCTTCTGGTGCATTGTCTAGCTTCCTCATGGGCATATCGCCCCTCCTGCCTCGCTACTTTCACAGACGTGTAATTATGATTTCCATATCAAGTTTAAATAATAATATCTCTGTTTTACTTGCTCTGTCAATGTCAAATTAAACTAGTGTAACATTTCAACCCGCACTTGTGAGGAAGGTTGATGTCAGTGCTTCATGTGACTTAGTTTTTATGTTGAACCAGCTGTGTTCGTTGATTCCAGAGCGCTAATATAACCTAACCTATTTCTGCAGCCTGTTTCAAAAACGGTAAAAGGAATCTGTACTTACCATGGGAGCATATAGTGAAAATTACTCATGTGATTCATTTGCATGGGACTAAAATCACTGAGAACCTCCTTGTGTAAAAGGAATCCAACTCAATTAGGGCTACTGAGTCATCAATATCAGACGCCATATCATGTAGAGAAATTCATAGGGATTTTTCTGTGGCTCAGTACTGCACTACTAAACAGACTAATCTCTATTAAGTTGTTTTCTCTCCTGATTAACTTTTTGAGACTGAAAACAACAGGTTGAGATCTTGCTTATACACCCTGATCCGCAGCCAGCCAGTAGCAACTAGCTCGACAGAAGAAGCGAATTAAAAGTAAATCCAGTCTACGTGGCCAACAATATGCTGAACCTCTGCTTCTATGATGCTTGTAACAAGACTGCTGGTCTTTGATATGAGATTAGTTTTAAAATATACTGCATTCATTCAAGCATGGACCAATTTAGTGATGTGATTATCACAGTTAACAATACCAACTGTTCAACTTCGTAGATAACAAGGTGTGCAGCTTTTGCTAAAAGAGCAGAGCTGCAGGTGGGATTGTGCAATTAAGGTGAATCAACATCTTTGTCAGGGCATCTATGGGGAAATACATTCCAAGACACATTCTTGAGCACATTTGTGATTGCATTTAGCTTGCCAATTTGTTTTTTACTATAAAAAGTTGCCCTAATGAGAAAAGACAGGCCACTGGGCACCAGGTTGGGTACTGAGCTGGGCACACTTAGCACAGCTTAGTTCAGTTAATATAAACCTGCCCAATAAAAGTTACACTTCATGGCAAGTTTCTTTATCCTCATTTGCCTAATGAATAAGCATTTCTAACACAGCTCCTGTACTTTGTACTCATGTTATCAGTCATTTGACAATATTATCACCTCTCAGACATTAATTACCTGGTTCTTTGCAGAGGTAGGAGTAAAAGCCCTCTGATTTCAGCATGATGAGCAGTGAGCCCCATCCCAGCAGCACAGCAGAGAAAAGCAAGTTTTCTATCACCGCTGTCACTGCCATCCACCAGCGGCGTGAAAAAGCTGTGGCCAGTGAGGGAGCCATGATGCTGGAACTGTGAGAGTGCAGAGAGTCTTCAAATGTTTAGTGGTTAAGCCTGTAAAACCCAACATTGGTTATGAGTTCACCAAACATTGATTTCTAAACTTTTTAAGTTAAAATATCAGTACTGTATTGTTTAAAATAAAAGTTATTCAAGGTCCAAAACACTTTTTTGTTGCTTTTCCCAGTTGTCATTTTAATACAAATAAATGAGAAATTTGTAATTTATCACAAATGTTGTCAGTTTATGGAGCAAAATATAATTATTTTTCCCTCAAACACACCTATAAACATAGAGATACCTATAACAACATCAGCACTTCTACTTCTATCACCATTAGTTTGACTTACTGTACATTCTCTCTATTTTTAATGTAAACTGTAATATATATATATATATATATATATATATATATATATATATATATATATATATATATATAAAACATTTATGTTAATTATACCATTGTTTGCATTGGACAGTCACTTAGATGATGTGAGTTAAATATTGTACTGGGGTTTCTGCTTCAATGTTTTTAGATGATTCATTGGATGTGACATTACTGCATTGTCACCTGTATAATATTTATACAACTTACTTATTTACTTCATAAAATATTACAAATGATTGAGTGTAATATGTTGGGTTTTTTGCTCTTTGTTGCACTTTGTGCTGCATCTCACTTTGCATTAAAAAATATTGCTGTACAATATACCATATATCAATTGTGTCTGTTTTTTAAAATATATATTTGCATTTTGTACATTTGAAATATGTGTTTTGAAGCGCTTTGTGTCACTTAACCTACTTCTTTGTTCCACTTCTCTACAAAAACAGCTCATAAACAAAAAAACAGCTGAGCTCTCCAACGTGCTAATGGTTAGCTCCGCCCATTATCCCGCCTACGCAGATGCTGATTGGTGAGCTGGTTTTACGCTGAGCTCCTATTGGCTGCCGGATAAAGACTTACCAAGAACAACTCCACGTGAGACCGAGATCCAGCCGGTTCGAACCAGCGCGGCGCGAGACTACAGCGGCTTCCTTTGTGTGCGGAAGCTGAGCTAATCGTGAGGATGAAAACAAACATGATAACTAACATTAACGACGCTAGTTTGGTGTAATTTTTATTGTCGTATTTCCTAAAACGTGTATTTTACAGTTTGGGGCACTTGTAGTCTAGATTACTGGGTTATATTACAATGTTCTGACATTATGGACGGAAACAAGATGGTCTGTTTAATGTAGATATTGAGGCGACGAATCTAAATATTGTGCAGGACCCCGAGGGAAATGAGCAGCTCTTCAAACTGGTCTGAACTGGACAGAGTAATCAGCGCCTCCGCCTGTAAACCCCCTCCCCTTCTTTCTCTCTAACAGACACACTCGCTCTCTCTCTCTCTCTCTCACACACACACACACACACACACACACACATATATACAGTGATGTATATATATCGTGGTTGTATGATGTTATTATGGTACGTTCCAATATACCATACCTGACTGTACTATATACATACATCTGTTTATTTTCATATATACTTGCATAAATGTATATTTATAATAAATTATTACTAACTAGAGCAATGTTAGAAAATACATTGCTTTGTAACAGTCATCCGATTACTATATATATATATTTATTACAAGTGTATATATAGATAATATGCACTATATTTAGTCTATTTTTACACAATGCTGCTATTTGGACTTATAGTAGATGCTGGCAGTTTTGTTGCCTTGTACTAAGTAATGACAAAGTTGAATCTATCATACATACCATAATATTTTCACAAGTACACCATGATACTTACAGGATGGAAATGCCTATACTGTATTTATTAAAGCACTTCCTGGTTGTATGTCGCCTAAATATACAGTACAAAAACGCTGTGCTTTATCTTTACACATGTAGTGATGGTGTATTGGACCTTCGTTGATGAATATGAATATTTGTGCTTGTTAACAGCATATTTCAAAGAAATGTACGCTAGTCATTAATGTATTTATGATTAATTTCCAGCATCCATTAAACTATGACCAGTTAATAAAGTTAGAACACAGATCTGAATACGTCCACCTCATCCACACAGCTGCCCCTGTGAAATATCAACAAGACACATTTGCTTCACCATGTTGTGGAGATGGGATGCTCGGTGTAGCATATCGGTTTTGTCATCTATACTGCAACCTTCATTTGTTTTTCATTATTTATATGTATGTACATCAAACAAACAGTCAGTCTGTTGTGCTGTCACCGTTTGTAATGTATACAGTCTGTTATCAGGCTAACTTACTGCAGAGCATCCCTATAATAAACAAAAAGTCTTACCTGTTTTCACTGTCCTTCAAAACGTAACCTTCTTGTCTTCTGACACGACAAAAACGCTTTTCTGGTTGAACAAAAGAAGGTTAAGTCATCTGGCGTTATTACTTTGGTTTCTTTGAATCGGTATATTTCTGAGCATCTCAGTTTGCTGTTTTTATATTTGCACCGCTCGCTTCACAAACAAGCCGGCTTCGCCATTGGCTGCTTCCTGAGCTAGAGACGAACGCAAGCCAATCAGAAGCGGCCACTCATGAATATGTAACGAGACATCATGTTTTGTTCGCTGTGTTCCTGGTGAAAGTTTCTCATGAAACAGCTGTTTACTGCCATTTCTCAGGTTTCTGCTATTGCCGTTCAGGGATTATATTACATGATATTATAACTGTACACAAATGACTCTGGAGATTAATAATAATCGTCAGATAGAAAGCTAAAATTGACTCATCAAAGAACAGATACAGTCCATATAAAATGTAAATAGAGTAAAACAATCCAGCAGTGTGAGCAACCTCATTGTATATAATATAGATACTTTAATATTTCACTCGACTAGATTAAATATGATCATAAAACCAAAAGAATGATGTTAATATTATGACCATAAAGGAAGGATTTCCCTGAGATCTCTGAAGTGAGGACAACTCTGGAGAAACAAAGACACGGACCTGTAGCAAAACAACTCGAATCGCCCTCTGGTGGCTGAAAACAATAATTACACTAATTAAATATTGATAATCTGGCTTTGTGTAGCAGTTTAGTGACTGTTATGTTTACGTTACGTCAACATTAGCAGTAGTACTTATTTACACCTCGCACAATCAATCTGGAAGGCTAACGTTGCTAACAAACACAAGAACACAATGAACACCTAAAAAGCCTAGTTTATGAAAAAAAAACACCCTCAAACCTTCTTTCATCCAGATCTTAATTATCTCATAGACTAGTGGTTGTTGTTTGGTTTGTAAAAAGTCTGTATCTGTGAGGTTTTATTAACTTTTATGGGTTATAGTAAGTCATACTGTAGCCATGTCATACAGAACAAGCTTCATTTTATGACTCGGAGTAAGTCATACTGTGTCCTAAACCACATCCACTAATCTGTGAGACCTTCATTAAGATTTTAACGAGGTTTGAACAGGTAGAAGTTTTCATTTCAAGTTTTTTTTCACAGAAAAAAACTGGGCTATTTTAGGCGCCTATTGAGTTGTAGTGTTTGTTAGCAACATTGGCCTCTTAGGTCCAGTTCTAAACAAAAGCTAAATTTGGACCACAGGCCTGTTGTGGCTGAACAAATATATTTGGGGTAAGTGGATAATTGGGAAAGTAGTCCAGAGCAGTGATTTAGCACAAACACTTTTAATCACTTGTGGCTTTGTTACAAGACTATAAAATGTCATAATACTACAGTAATTTTACATAATTAATATAAGAATCTTAAGTAAATTCAGAGAATAGCTGTAGTTCATTAAGATAACAGTGTTACAGATGACTATTGGACAGCACATATGATTATTATACAGGGGTGAGAATATTATATATATGCCTGAACACAGAAATACAAAAAGTGAGCAGGTGGAGAGTCTGTTAGGTTTATGGAGGTTGATCTTGTATGCCCTTCTAAACACTAAAATCAAACCCATATGGTACAGTCGTCCTCTGGAAAGTACAGCACAGTTCTGCAGCCATGCAGGAGATTTCTCTCTGTAAACTCAGCAACCACAAACTTGAGCTAAGCCCAGACCTGTTAGACTGCAACATTTGGCATGTAGAACCATGCTGAAATGTGCAAAAGTTTTAAACGGAATAATCTGAGGACCATGTGGTATGGAAACATTGATTCTTATAGATGACATTATTAGGCTGATTTGAATGTATTATGTTTTGTATATGGGGCCAAAGAGGTGAAGCTGAAGCATATTGTAAACTTTTGAGAGATTCGCCAGACTGATTGTAGGCATGTCTGTCTCAGGACTCTAGTGCCACCATTGGGTCAAAGTTGGAGGTATAAAAAATGAGGTTGGAGTCTGTAGATTAAGCCAAGTTTGGTGCATCAAATGATGCCAGTTTCTGCCATATTGGATTTAAAAACATTTTTAAACAATCCTCATGAAATGTGCCACAGCGTGATCTTCAGAGCAAGCATCACATCATTTTCAATCTTTGTTCATCACAGCCAATCAAAATAAGTGGAGAAGCCACCAAAAAATCCAAGTGAGGTCATATCTTAGCTACACTTTACAATATCAAAACCAGACTTGGTGTATGGAGTCCCCATTATGATGTAACTCCAGAAAGGTAGCATTATTTGGCCTCTAGGGGGCACTTAAATAAGCAAAAATTCATTTTGGATAACATGAGTTTGCCTTAAAAATAATTAGTGTGTGTTAATACTACAGAAGGTCTTAAAGTCAAGATATGGCAACTGATCAAGGCAACTTAATTGATGCAGATACCATACTGATTTTCATGAAAAGTTTAGTTTTTCCACAGGCTACAATTTCTTTCTCCAGTCTGAACCAAATATCTCCAGCAAAGTGAAACAAAAAGTGAGTCATAACAACCGAGCATTAAAATGACATGAAATTTGTTGAGTGCTTACAACTATATTCTCACCATAATAACGTTAAGTTTTACATCACAATTCTGCATGGCCCTTGCATCACTATGTGTAGCTGTATTTTGGCAACAAGACAAAAAGTCTTAAAAGGTCAATATGGAGCAAAACTCAATCAAGTTAGCAAATTTTGTATTATTTCTATTTACTGCTAACTTCACTATCCATAGCAATGAATGCAACCTAATAAAGTAAAAAACACTCTTAATGCCTAAAACTATAATTTTGAACAAGAAAACGCATGATTATAAATCCCAAAACACAGCTAATTTCTAATGTAAATGTATAATACTGAGAAGTAAATGAAAGACAGTGATCAACATGCTTGTTGAGTCAATACTTTAATATGTACACAATACAAAAGTGCCATCTGTGAAAAAATAAATACATTTAAGTATTTTTATGTAACCCCCAACTACAATTACAGTGGTGTGAAAAAGTGTTTGTCCCCTTCCTGGTTTTTTTGCATGTTTGTCAAACCAATTTAAATATTAGTCAAAGACAACGCAGGTAAACACAAAATGCTATTTTTAAATGAAGGTGTTTATTATTAAGGGAGGGAAAAAAATAAAAAAACCTACATGATGTGAAAAAGTGATTGCCCCCAAAACCTAATAGTTGGTCGGGCCACCCTTAGCAGCAACAACTGCAACCAAGCGTTTGCGATAACTTGCAATGAGTCTTTTATAGCGTTGTGGAGGAATTTTGGCCCACTCATCTTTCCAGAATTGTTGTAATTCAGCCACATTGGAGGGTTTTCGAGCATGAACGGCCTTTTTAAGGTCATGCCACAGCATCTCAATGGGATTCAGGTCAGGACTTTGACTAGGCCCCTCCAAAATCTTCATTTTGTTTTTCTTCAGCCATTCAGAGGTGGACTTGCTGGTGTGTTTTGGATCATTGTCCTGCTGCAGAACCCAAGTTCATTTCAGCTTGAGGTCACAAACAGATGGTCGGACATTTTCCTACAGGATCTTTTGGAAGACAGCAGAATTCATAGTTTCATTTATCACAGCAAGTCTTCCAGGTCCTGATGCAGCAAAACAGCCCCAGACCATCACACTACCACCACATTTTACTGTTAATATGTTCTTTTTCTAAAATGCAGTGTTTCTTTTACGCCAGATGTAATGAGACACACACCTTCCAAAGAGTTCAACTTTTGTCTCATCGGTCCACGGAATGTTTTCCCAAAAGTCTTGGGGATTATCAAGATGTGTTCTGGAAAATTTGAGAAGAGCATTAATGTTCTTTTTGCTCAGCAGTGGTTTTCGTCTAGGAACTCTGCCATGCAGGACATTTTTGCCCAGTCTTTTTCTGATGGTGGCGGCATGAACACTGACCTTAACTGAGGTAAGTGAGGCTTGCAGTTCTTTGGATGTTGTTGTGGGGTCTTTTGTGACCTCTTGGATGAGTCGTCGCTACGCTCTTGCGGTAATTTTGGGCGGCCAGCCACTCCTGGGAAGGTTCACCACTGTTCAATGTCTTCACCATTTGTGGATAATGGCTCTCACTGTGGTTCGCTGGATTCCCAAAGCTTTGGAAATGGCTTTATAACCCTTTCCAGACTGATAGATCTCAATTACCTTATTTCTCAATTGTTCCTGAATTTCTTTGGATCTTGGCATGATGTGTAACTTTTAAGGATCTTTTGGTGGACTTCACTTTGTCAGGCAGGTCCTATTTAAGTGATGTCTTGATTGAGAACAGGTGTGGCAATAATCAGGCCTGGGTTTGGCTAGAGACAATGTACTCAGGTGTGAGAAACCACAGTTTTAACAAGGGGGCAATCACTTTTTCCACACAGGGCCATGTAGGTTTGGATTTTTTTCTCCCTTAATAATAAACACCATTTAAAAAGAGCATTTTGTGTTTACTTGTGTTGTCTTTGACTAATATTTAAATTGATTTGATGTTCTGTAACATTTAAGTGTGACAAACATGCAAAAAAACAGGAAATCAGGAAGGGGGCAAACACTTTTACACACCACTGTACATCAAATATTACAATCTGTACCTAATATAATTTTGTTTGTGTGCTGGAAGGTAAGAAGTTCAGGACAGCCAATCAATCTTGACCTAGTAACTGAAAAGAATGATGAGAAAGGACAAGTGTGTTTTCAATACAGTCAGTCATATCCTTACAGCACATTCAATAAGTACATGACTGCATGACAAGGCAGCATTTTCTTATCCCTTCACTTCTCCACATGTGATATACAGTCAGACTTGGTCATTGACTTCAGCTTACCAAGAATCTGTCTATGATGGTAATGGTGTTAAAAAGTCATTGTACAAGTAGTTACATAATACTGTTGCTGTCATATCAAAACCATACATCTTCTTGTGTTTTCATTTTAATTTTTGCACATTGTTTGAGTACAGCAGCTGTTTTTATATTGTATGTACATTTAATGATGAATGGGCTAACAAACACTAGAAGCTGACTTATCGTACATTTGTTAACATTAAAATTAATTAACGTTTGTCTCCTCCTGTAATGTTACCACTTTGGAGATGTATGTTTTTTGGGACAGCAATATCTTTGAAGACCTCTTGTACAGCTTTGGAAAAAATAAGAAGTCCACTCCAAATGTCCAGCCCAATTTCCAGACCTGAAGCCCACGGAAAACCTTTCTCCTTCCAAGAGGAAGATGGATGGTCACATACCATCAAACAAAGCCAAGTAGCTCTAGGAGTGGTCTAGTCACCCAACAGCAATGTTAAAGACTGACGGATATCATGAACAAATTATACTTATTCCACCGTATACTAATTTCTGAAATGTTCCTAAATTAGAACATCATGTAATTTTGTAATTCAATACTGAATTGTTTCCTTTGCACTGGTTGAGATTTGAAAACCCCAGGGCTGTGTACTTGGCAAGAACTTGGCAATACAATACATATCAGGGGCTGTGATTCAGTACATTATTACATATTGTGATATTGTAAGCAAAGTGAGATATTGTGACTTTTTTTCTCATCCTGCTACATTTCCTAATTCTACTATGGTGCACTTTCATGCTATTTGTTTACACTGGAGTTGAAGAGTCTGCTAATTGAAGATAGATTACAACATTGCCAATTAGTGGTACGGCGGTTTAAACATAATATAAAATGAACCACTACATGTAGTTTACATGCAAATTATTATTTAAAAAGTCAATGTTTTGTTTTTGAGAATCAATACAGTGTCAAAACACACAATGTTGTAATACTCAAATGTATCAAAATGTTCTTGCACCCATAATTTTTTTTCAGTAAATACATGCCCTAAATGAGAATATTTTTATATGGAATTTTGGCAAAATGCTGTTTATACAACAAACAGACCTATAAGTAGAATAACCAGGGATGATGTTCATTTGTAGTAGTCTCTTAATTTTTCCCAGAGCTGCTTATTGAGCTTTAGCAACTTCAGTAACCTGATCTTGTGACTGCACTTTTAATTATTACACTTTCTTCACAATGTTGAGTTTATGAAATGTAATGAGGCTGATGAGATTCATTAAACATTTCTACTAAAATGTAACACAAAATCCTATTTTGCACATATTCCCTTCACCAGTTCATTAAAATGAGAGTATGTCTCAGTAATAGTGGTTGGTATAATGTAGTGGGTAACAATGTTGACTTTCATGTGCCAAACTGGAACTTAATCCCCAGTCTGGAGGAGTCCACCACACTATACCAATAAGAGTTTTTAAGCAAGTCTCCCAACGCTACATTCACCTACTAATGTAACATGCCTGAAAAAGTAAGTCACTCTGGCATGTGCTGTAAATATAAATGTAAATCTACTCATATTTATCCATTGCTGCTTGAAGTTCAGTAACAGACTTTGATGTCAAGGTTGGCTCTGCTCTTTGAGAATTCCTTTAGCTGCTTAACGCCCTCCTTGGAAAGTTTGTTGTCAAACAACCTGAAACACATACAATTGTAAGCATCTGTTAGTTGCATAAACTTTTCAGGTAATCTGACCTCTAATAGTGAACTTAAAACTCCACTGTATATCTGTATACTCAAGCCTACTACAACTACATTAAATAAATACAAAATGTTGATGTTGTACGTTTGAGAACCCTTTAAATGATCAGAAAGTGTGTTTTAGGACTTGTTATATAATTACACATGCTTACAATTTACTGCTGAAGACTAAAAATGTAAACTTTTAGTCCCAGAAGTTATTGCACAGGCTGCATAGCACTGAAGTGACTTTATGTAGGTTTTGTTTCGTGCAACTCAGATTTTTGTGTGTGGAAATGTTGTGCTCAGTTGTATTTGGAACTTCAGACATCATCAGTAACCAAACATCAGTGCTTCAGTTTTTTTTTAATGCTTTTTTTCTTTTTTCAATGCTTAATCCAACAATATGAAGAATCTTTAATTGGCAGCTCAAAATACACAAATGAACATTTTCACAGTAATCTAATTGCGAAACTGTAGATCAAGATATCAACTACTTTTTGTAGTTTTTTTTACCGTAAGTAAAATTTTACTGTATTTATGTTTATTTGCATGTATTCTAATGATTTATAAAAATTTTACAAGCATAATTCATGATTTTAAACAAAGAGTTTAGGGCAGTAAGACTTTCAAACAGTACTGTATGTTGCACATGATATTTGTTGTTGTACACAGTGTTTGAATTTTGATGTACTTCCTCAAGACACAAAATGTCCCAACAGCGGTCTGATTACTTACCAGAGGTATTGTAAAGTGGTGTTCTCCATCAGGGCTTCCATGAGTAGCTCTGCCCCTCTGTCAGTCACGAAGTTATCTCGAAGCCTACAAAGCACAAAATAGGTCTGATATAATAAGAATCTTAATTATTTTTAAACTGTACTTTGCCCGGGAATGATATTTAAACTGATTTTTCCACTTACATCAGATGCAATCAGTCAGCCATGTCTACATTTTGCTGAAGCTGTGAATCTAATGTTACTAACTTCTCAAATTTAGTAGTCACATAATACACCCAGTTGTTTCTGTTAAAAATTATTCTATCAACCAGCTCAAATTATGGTCAAATCTCAATTAAGGTGGGAGTGTTTTATGACACAGTATGAATAACTGTAAGCTTAAAAATGAATAAAATCTCACTACTCTAAGCAGACATTTCAGAGTTTTTTGACAGTAGGTCATACTGTGTGCTAAAACATCCAGATGCAGTTTGACACAGCTAAAAGATGTTTCGGTGATGCATTTTTACTGAAAAGTCTGGACTGTTTACATGACAATTGATGATTAATATCCTCACATCATCAGTTGTTAAAAAAGCTAAATTTGATCTCTAAACATATCTTGGCAAATTGTGTGAATATATTTCTAGGTGAACCATTATTTTACACATACAGTACTGCTGTTCAAACTAAGACTATTGTTTGCAGGATAATAAAAATAAGTCACTTTCTCTTACCTGATATCCCTCAGAGAGCGGTTGGTCTTCAATAATTCAGCAAGGCAGGCAGCTCCAACATCACCAATACGATTGATTGCCATTCTAATCATTGGGTTGAAATGAAACATTTTAATGGGATGCACAAAACCATCAATAAACAGAAAAGTTCTGTGACTTACCGGAGGTCAGACACTGTGTGGTTGTATTTAAGTCCCTCTGATAAGATCCTGAGCCCCTCGCAGCCCAGCTCTGTTGCTACAACCCTGTCACACACATATACAGTCAGTGAAATCTTAATGTGAAAGAAATATCCGAGTCTCACTAATCAGACATGTACTAGGGATGTCCTGACCTACCAGATTCTGATCTGAGTAATGTAATATTGATTATCTGCTGATGCCGTTTGCTCTTTCATTTGACATTTGTGTTCGTTAAACTAACTAGGTAAATAAATCAATTTCAGGTTGTACATTACTTTCAAATGCTCTAGGAAAAGACCACTTTTTTTGTAAGGATTAAACAACAATTTCAATTACAGAAGCCATAAAATGCACAAAATATTTATTGTGTTCCTTGTTGTCTACATAGAATGTGACTTTGGTTGGGGTGGTATGTCAGTTTTATGTACCAAACTCTCTTTATTCAACCATGTCAACACATTTTCCATTCTAGAGCACATTTTAAACAAAGGATGGGAACTAAATAAGGTTTAATAAGTTTTCGCTTGAAATATCAATTTTTCAAATTGGATGAGGACATCTTAGGAATAAATATTTAATTTTTAACTCACCACAGTCTCTCAATTTGACAGTCTGGGCTCTGCAGTACAAGAGATAACACCTGTGCCCCTTCTGGACCAAGAGGATTCTGTGCAAGACTATAGGAAAATAATGCAGACAGATTCTGTGACATACACCAGGCAACCATTACATTAAAACCGTCTTCTCATACTAAATTCCTTGACAATTTTATCAGCCCCACTGACCGTATAGACACACTTTGCAGTTCTACAACTACATAATGTATGCGATTTATCTGTTTGCTATATACTTTGTTCACCATTGTTCTTCAATGGTCAGGAGTAAGGCACCAAAATGTTTTTTTGGCCAAAACTGAAGAAAATTAAACATCTGGCCAAACAGTTTTTCATTTCTATAAATCATTATAAAGCAAGTAACTAAACTATTTCCCAAAATAAGTCTTGTAATTAGTCAGGAGTACCATCACTAAGTTTAATAACATGGGTTTCATTGATTATTCTCTTTATATTTGTATTTAAAACAATTGTTAGAAAAATTACACAAGACAATCTATTATTATGTATGAAGATGCATGTACGTTACATTATTACTAATATTTAATAAAAAAATGATGAAAATGTGTAAAATGAATAATGTAAATCACATGGATGTTTTGTGTGTTTAATGTGAGTGTAATTGGCTACAGACATTGAAACACTTCACATTTCTTCGGGTAATTCTGAGACGGAGCAAACATAACACAAGCTAACAAACAACACAAGCTAACACAAACACAAAGCTAAGCGGCTGAATTCTGGCGTCATCATAAGTGTAATTTAGTAAAGGTTGTGGTTGTAGTTTGTTGTCTTCTTCCACTTCATTCTCAGCACTGCAGTGACACTGATACTGTGATGGTGTCAATCCAGAGTATGTAAACACTTTGTTCACTCTATTAGTTACACCTACCTTGTTGGTCTACCTTGACGATGTAAAGTCAGAAAAAACAGCTAATTTATTCCTGTACAGTTTATTTTGGTCAATCTGTAGTCCTTCATCAGCAGTCATGGGATGCTGCCCATAGGAAACTGATGGCTGGTTGGTGGACTATTCTCAATCCAGCAGAGACACAGAGGCAGCACTCCAGCAGCTCTGCTGAATCCACTCATACCAGCACAAAACACTATAACATGCCACCACAATGTCAGTATTCTCATTGTGACCACTGAAGAACAGGGTAAATGAGAGCTAGTATACAGAAAAAAGTGGTGCACCTACAGTGAGGAAAATAAGTATTTGAACACCCTGTGAATTTGCAAGTTCTCCCACTTAGAAATCATGGAGGGGTCTGAAATGTTCATCTTAGCTGCATGTCCACTGTGAGAGACATAATCTAAAAGAAAAAATCCGGAAATCACAATGTATGATTTTTTAATAATTTATTTGTGTGTTACTGCTGCAAATAAGTATTTGAACACCTGCCAATCAGCAACCATTCTGGCCCTCAAAGACCTGTTAGTCCGCCTCTAAAAAGTCCACCTCCACTCCACTTATTATTCTAAATTAGAAGCACCTGTTTGAGGTCGATAGCTGCATAAAGACACCTGCCCACCCCACACAATCAGTAAGACTTCCAACTACTAACATGGCTAAGACCAAAGAGCTGTCCAAAGACACCAGATTGTAAACCTTCTCAAGGTCGGAAAGGGCTACGGGGCAATTGCCAAGCAGCTTGGTGAAAAAAGATCAACTGTTGGAGAAATTATTAGAAAATGGAAGAAGCTAAACATGATTGTCAATCTCCCACGGACTGGGGCTCCATGCAAGATCTCACCTCGTGGTGTATCAATGATCCTAAGAAAGGTGAGGAATCAGCCCAGAACTACACAGGAGGAGCTGGTCAATGACCTGAAGAGAGCTGGCACCACTGTTTCCAAGGTTACTGTAGCTAATACACTAAGATGTCATGGTTTAAAGTCATGCATGGCAAAGAAGGTTCCCCTGCTTAAATCAGCACATGTCCAGGCCCGTCTTAAGTTTGCTCATGACCATTTGAATGATCCAGAGGAGTCATGGGAGAAAGTGCTGTGGTCAGATGAGACCAAAATAGAACTTTTTGGTCTTAATTCCACTCGCCGTATTTGGAGGATGAAAAATGATGAGTACCATCCCTAAAACACCATCCCTACTGTAAAGCATGGGACTTGGGACATGGGACCTGCACATGGGACAGGACGGCTGCACTGTATTAAGGAGAGGATGACCGAGGCCATGTATTGTGAGATTTTGGGGAAAAACCTCCTTCCCTCATTCAGAGCATTGAAGATGGGTCGTGGCTGGGTCTTCCAACATGACAATGACCCAAAGCACACAGCCAGGATAACCAAGGAGTGGCTCTGTAAGAAGCATATCAAGGTTCTGGAGTGGCCTAGCCAGTCTCCAGACCTAAATCCTTTAGAACATCTTTGGAAGGAACTCAAACTCCGTGTTTCTCAGCGACAGCCCAGAAACCTGGCTGATCTGGAGAAGATCTGTGTGGAGGAATGGGCCACAATCCCTGCTGCAGTGTGTGCAAACCTGGTGAAAAACTACAGGAAACGTTTGACCTCTGTAAAGGCTACTGTACCAAATATTAACATTGATTTTCACAGGTGTTCAAATACTTATTTGCAGCAGTAACACACAAATAAATTATTACAAAATCATACATTGTGATTTCTGGATTTTTTTCTTTTAATTATGTCTCTCACAGTGGACATGAACCTAAAATGAAAATTTCAGGCCCCTCCATGATTTCTAAGTGGGAGAACTTGCAAATTTGCAGGGTGTTCAAATACATATTTTCCTCACTGTATGTGATCATAGATCTGATATACAATCAGCGGAGCTGATAAAATGGACAATGAGTGTAGATACAAGGAGGTGGTTTTCATGTTATGGCTGAGAAGTGAAAGTAGAATATAAAAAATATATATGAATAGAAGAATATCTGTAATATATACCGGTATTTGATTACAGTATAAGTATTCAACAGATTTGCGATATGTACTCTACATGAGAGCAGGTACTGCAGGTATGTTTAATTCACAGTGAGTATAAATATAACTAGCAGTGTCCGCAGTATTTAAGTAATTTTGAAATATAAAAACAGTCTGTGAAGTTACCTGAGAGTGGAGAAGAGGGGGAGCACCGGCAACAGTCTGCGCAGTCCTTCTGCATCCAGCCCCTGAGCATCCAGCTTCAGCTCCTGCAGGTCTGGGCTCAGCTGCAGAAGAAAAGCCAACTCACTCCAGTCTGTGTTCACTGAGGCACACTGTCTCGAGGCCTGCTGGGACAGAAGCTTCAGCCAGCTCTTCAGGCGCGATGACAGGCCTGGGTCGTGAGCCTCATAAAGACAGTGGCACACATTGAGCTGCCTCTCAGAGCTGAGGCTGGAGCTCTGAAGCTGTGACTGGAGCAGCTGCAGGACAAAGGGAGGCGTTGCAGAAGGCAAAGGCACACAGGAGGCCAAATGAGGCCTGGGCTCACCATAGAAGAGGCCATCCAAGATGAAGCGGGTCTTGGGGACTAATAGGCCGGACACAAATCTGTTTCAGAAGTAAAAGAATGCATTAATATGATAGTAACCAGGACTGAAGTATTAACGTCTGTGGACTCAAGACACTATTTCGTTTGTAGACACCTGTTGAACCAACTCTTTTCTCAGACGTTTACCTTCCTGAAGGTTTCACCTCCAACCCAAATTTAACACCTGATTCCGCTAAACAAGAACTTCTGAAGGCAGTGATTAGATGGATAAGGAGGGTCGATAAGGGCTGAAGCTAAGGTCCGTAGGATGGTAGATCTCCAGGAACAAGGTTAGTGACCACTGGGTTATTCATTCATTCATTCATTCATATCACACCCGCTTATTCCTTATCAGGGTCGCGGTTAGTCCCCTACCCCATCACTGGCATTACATTAATCAACTAAGCCCAGGACAGGGCGCCAATCCATCGCTGGGTGACACACACACACACACACACACACACACATAGACACACACACACGGACAATTTAGATTACCCAATTCACCTGACCTCCATGTTTTTGGACTGTGGGAGGAAACCGGGGTCCCCGGAGGAAACCCACGCAGACACGGGGAGAACATGGAAACTCCGCTCAGATGTGGACTCGAACCCAAGACCCCAGTGCTGAGAGGCGAACGTGCTAACCACTAAGCCACCGTGCCGCCACCACTGGGTTAAAGATCCAAAATTCTGCACATTCGTTTGTAAATATGTGTAATATTTCATTAAAAACTTTTTTTGCCCATTTTTATCACCTTCCCAATGCAGTAGTATTAGCCAACTAACCCATCCCATCTGCTCAGCGACTCTCCTCATCACTTTGCAATGCCCCTGACTCTAGGAGGGTGAAGACAAGCACATGCCTCCTCCACTGTGTGTTATGCAACCACCACCTCTTTTCCACTTACTGCTGATATACCGTACTGGGGAGCCAAGGCGCTCGGAGAAAGCACAGGATTCCCAGCTCCGAATGGACCAATTGCCTGAGCCTGCGGACATTGCATTTACATTTACAGCATTTGGCACACGCTCTTATCCATTGCAATGTGAAAGTGATAGGGAGAGAGAGCACCATCTACCCACCCAGAGAGAGCACAGCCAATTTTTGCTCTCTGTGGGCCCCGGCTGTTGATGGCAAACACCAACATGACTGGGATTCGAACTTGCGATCCTCTGATCTTAGTGTCAGCGTCTTAGCCTGCTGAGCCACTCGGGACCTAAAATAATGCATAATCTTTTCATGAAAAAACAACCCTAGTAATGGACAGAACAGTCCATTTTTTAATTTTATTATGTTGTAATATCAGCTAAACAGAAAACAAATGTACCTGCAGAAGAGATCCATGTGTCCAGATTGATGACTCTCTCCACAGTGGAGAGCCTTCTTAATACATCTGCGTAGGACATGTCGTGGACGGCGTAGTTTATTAACAACGGACACCAGACGCCTGTGCACTGCTGTGGGCAGAACACCCACAGTTGGCTTGAGCCCTGAGAATGGGTCTGAACCTGAGAACGACTCCAGTACATAATACAGTGCAGCTAGAAACTCTTGCACACTGGTGTGGATGAAGTGGAAGCTCTTCTCATAGGTGAGTGAAGCTTTGTCTTCTTTAAGGATTTCCACCATGAAAGCTCGTGACACTTCACAGCTGTCCAGACTGAAAGAGGCCAGGTCTGATATGTCAAAGAGATACCGTCTCTCTAACAGGCCTCTGAAAGCCAAGGCTCCTAGACAGCTCAGCTTTGCTTTGTTCTCTTTTAAAACATGAGGGGCAGCTTGGAGCCTGGTGAGATGCATGCCCTCCACACATCCTCCCACATGGAAGACCATGATGGATTTAAGGAAGCAGCAGTAGATCTCAGTGACTGTGACTGGCCTGGAGCAATTGTGCGCAGTATTGGGCTCAGAGGAGGATTGATCACAGCATTTTTCTCCATAGGCTTCCTCGTGTCTATGTTTTTGTGAATCAGCAGCTTTCAGAACTGTATCCAAAAAGAGGCAAGAAGTACCATCATGCAAAGCTGTGGATACAATCCAGCAGAAGGCAGGGATATGACACATGAGCTGAAGTGGTCTTTGGGATGCCACAAAGCTGCACACTGTGGCAGCAGCTTGGCTAGAGCTACAGTTCTGCTCAAAGTACTGCCGCTGTTGATCTGGAGAAAAACCCAAAACACTGTAAAAACACCTGACCAGCAGCTGAGGTACTTTGGTGACAGCATGAGGGCGAGAAGTGAGGAGAATGGCAGTGCCTGGTAAGATGTTCCCCTTTATCAGATTCACTACCAAAGCTCCCATGGACAGCTCGCGCTCTGGGTCAGTGCATTTTGGGGTGCGTTCAAAGTCCAAAGGAAAAGAGAATTCATCAAGCCCATCCAAGATAAGCAAAACCTGGCCTTGGTTTGAGGCCAATAACTCTGGCAGGTTAGGTTTTAAATGACTATAATGGTCAGACAGCAGTGCTTGCAGACTCTGGGGCTCAGTAATGAGGTTAAGTTCACGGAAAGACATGGGCAGGATGATTTTTTGTGCACCTGCATCTGCAGCCCATTCCCGCACCAGCCGTCTTATCGCTGTGGTTTTGCCACTTCCAGCAACCCCTGAGAGAAGTGCCACACCACCATTTGGTGCAAACATCAGACTCTGATATACATCTCTAAAAGTACATGTCTCTCCCTGTCTCCTCGCTTCACCCCTTCCTGCTCTGAAGGGATCTCCAACCATGGCAGCCTCGTGTTGGCATTGAAGTGGCACAGAGTATCCCACTTGCCTAGATAAAGTAATGTCTGTGAAAGAGTCCACTTCCGCAGGCTTGGAAGTCCGTTTTGCCATGCTGAGATAACTCCCTGGATCGTGCTGCTTGGCTAGGATTTCCTTGTGTTTCTGAAGATGTTCCTTCAAAGTGTTCTGGGGAAAGAGGTTTGCGGTTCCAGGCATGTTTGGAGCCGAAGGATTGGATAACACAAACAGAAAGGCGCGGCATGCCTCTTCCCCTCTACCTTGAAGAACATCCAGCAGTGTCCTCATGCAGTCATGTTCACCTGCACACCCGCCACCTCTTATGAAGCTGAGGTCTTCCTCCGTCACTGTGCCCACATTGAAGAGGAGGTCCAGAAGTGGGCTGATGTGTCTGCTCCAATTCTTCACAAGCTCCACTCTGCGTTTTTGGATCTCTAAACTGCATGGTCCCAGAGCCATCAGGGTTTCTAAGGAGAAATTGGCAGTGAAATAGGCAGTCCAGTGGCTGATTTCTTTAGAGGAACACAAATAGTCACAGGCATGTTGTTTATGAGCTATACACATACATACACACATATATATATATATATATATATATATATATATATATATATATA